>PVKA01053406.1:0-11253 GCA_004027165.1 Ctenomys sociabilis | reverse complement strand
GATTCTGGGTCTCTCGAACCCAGAACTTCCGTCTGGGGTCCCTGCCCATTACCTCAGGTGTTTAAGTGCCTGCTGAAACAAAGCAATCAGGCTCAGGATACTAAGGTTTGATTCCCTCATCCTCAAGCCAAAATCAGCTCTGCCCCGAAGGCATCCTGAGGTCCCCCTCCCACCAAAAAAAAAAAAAAAAAAATCCTTCTGCCATTTAGGCCAAGGAAATGGCTCAGTAGAATAAATGCTTCCCTGGCAAGCACAAGAATCTGAGTTCAATCCCCGGTTTCGCAAGAGACAGAGACAGAGACAGAGAGAGAGAGAGAGAGAGAGAGAGCTTCAGTCTGAAGTGAGGAGGCTGGAGGCTGGTGCAGGGAGAGTTTGCGGCATTGGTACCTGGGTTCTGCACTTGATGTCGTCACGCAGTGCCTGGTAAATGACACGGCTCTGCTGCCTACAGCGTTACTTGTCTTGGGGCCCATCAAGTCATGGGTAGTGAGAAGAGTGCTTGAGTCTTTCCAGTCTCTTATGAGGACGATAACCTTCCCCACTGTCCCCTGCTTTTTTTTTTAAATGGCATTTTGACAATTTATTTTGAAGGTCATTTTAAAAACAAAGTTAAAGACAATCTGCAAAACGAACTGCACAGAATACACTCATAAAATAAGTGAGTATTTTTTGTGATTAAATCAACATCGGGGAAATATGTTCTCTTTACATTTCTAGGAAAAATTTCTTTTGTCCTGAAGGTTCTTAAGATTCCAAAGAGGGAAAAATGTTGCAAATAAAGCTGCTTCTTAATCATGTAAACCTACAGTAGCAACAAAACATTTCTTTTCTTCTTAGTTTTGATCTTCAAACTGTGCCTCGTTTTTTAAGAGATAAGATGCTAGAAATTCAATGGGATTTGGTGGTCTTTCCTTTGCAAGGACAGCAAGTCCCTGTAACAAGATAGGCACAACTGTCTGATTTAGGTAGGCACGAGTTGGCAAAGACTACAGATCCACCTTCTGTTTTGATGAGTTTTCTGCATTAATCTTCTCATTTTCTACTATCCGCTCAATGTTGTCCATCAAGCTGTACTCAGAGTGAGGATTCTCTGCAATCTGCATCTGTCCCTCCAGCATCTGTTCTGGCTCCATGGTGGACCCTGAAATCAGTCCCCGGATACCAGTCTTGGAAAAGAAGAGGAACCACCGCGCCCAAGCTGTCCATTTCTGACAGCGTCACCAACTGCTTTTTAAAATTGAAACCTACAGGAATATTCCAGTCAATGCCCAAGAGCACCAGCTGGAATGTGCAGTTATCAGTCTATTGTATCTTGTCACAGTTGTGTTTTAGTTCAAGTGCTTATTCAAATACGATGGTTTTTCGCAATTCTTTCCACCCACCGGTCCATCCTATTTATCTGTGCTGTGAATTTTAAGTCTTGTGGGAGCTAGTAGAAGTCACTGTGAACTATTCAAGTGCACATGTCCTAAACTAGAGTCTTAGAAATCTTCTTGCTTCTGGATTTACAAATAGCAACGGGCCAGGTAAAAGTCTGCCTCCTATAGCTATATCTCATAGGTCTTAGGTTTTTCTATAGATTCTGGAGAGCTTTATATTTATCAGGCGAATTTAAAAGTAAAGCAAAGTAAGTAATGGGGAAAAAAATCCTATTGCTCATGGTTCTAGAACCACCACAGGCACAGAGAGAAATGTAAATTGTGTGCTCATAATTTTCACAGACAAACTGTTCTGAGGGAGTGAATGGAATGGTCTTGAAAGCCAGAGGCCTCAGCAGATTTAGTTGGCAGTGTGTCTCCTTGGGTGCTGTCTCCTGCCTTACAGCACACACATGTCCAGTTTGACCGTGCTGATTCTCTGTGTGGTGTCCACTGCAGGGACAGAGTGGCCTAGCATACTTGGCAAGTGATAGTGCTGACAACTCCAAGTTGTATCTTTGAGTCTTTTGGATTCAGCTATTTTCTTGCAGAGCTACGAACACCAAATTCAGTTTTCTGAAAGGGACAGGATATAGGCTTTGTGAAAACTCATCTCTACTGCAGGATGCACTGTTCACAGTGCAGGGACGTATATTTATTCCTAGAGGACACACTTAAGATATGGTGGTAGTTTACCCTGACACTTGATGTGCTGCCACGGCCCAGAGTGTGGAGAGGAGCCTATGAGAACGCACCGTGCGCAGGAGTTTCTCAGGGAGCCTTAGAGGAAAGAGGAGCGGAGGTGAAAACCACTGGTGGTGGAAGGGCTTCTTGTGTTCCTGTGAGGGACCTTGGAAATAGAGTGGACAACATGGAAATGAGTGCTTTGAAGATACCACATGCTTGTCTCCATCTCTGCTTCTCAGTAATCCCTCACATACGGTGTCTTTATGAGACAGTGGAGGCTACATCACAATACAGTGCTTCGCAGGAGACGGATCCCCACGCCAGTGCTTCAGCAGAGCCCGAGTCCCCAAGGAGGACAGTACTGTACGTTAACTGCAGTGTGGTATCCCGGAGGGTTCAATGACAACTGGATGTGCTTCGGATATAATGCGTTCAGCACTTTTGAATTCCACCTGTATGTAGTTCCTGGTTTGGAGTTTTTCTTTGAGGGAGAAACAAGGTAGGGCAAGAGCAAGTAGGCAGAGGAGAGCGCACAAGTTGCATTAGGTGCGATCTGAGGAGAACTGTGACCCCTTATGACTTCTCAGAAAGAGTAAGCAGGGTAAGAACCAATGAGGGGCAGACCAAGGGATGACATTTCCGTGTGGTGTGGCCCCTTGGCCCCTTGTTCTTATGTGAATGTTTACCTGTCCTGCAGGGAGGTTGCAGAGTAAGATCATTGTCCCAGCTGAGGAAGCAACCTGAGGTCTAAGTGAGTTCCTCAAATCCCATGGAGAAGGGCCCTGCACCCAGCTGTCCTGAAGCAGGCGCTGAGGAGAGAGCAGCAGGAGAGAGAAGCAGGTTGTTGCTTACACCCAGAGAGAAACTGCTTTTCTCTCTCTATCTTTGAACATAAGCAAGGGCTTTTTCATGAGGAAGCCAAGAAATGCCCCTTCCTATGGCTGTGTTTCAGTCAACGGGCGTGGGGAGTGGACTTTTGGATTAGCGTATGACATGTCCACTCAGGTGACACCAGTCCTGTGGGACAGGTTCCATGTTTGGATTGTTCTGAAGGATGCGAGCAGCTTCCTGGGGGCAGGAGTACACAGGGTGGGCCGGGGTGAAGCTCAGGGACACAGCGCTTGACTGGAAAGCAGAAGTTTCTGCCTTGGAGTCCTGGTACCAAAAATACAGAGAAGCAGACTGTAGTCAGGCTGAGCTATTAGGTCTGAGCTATGTCCAGACTTTTTCCCTCAGTGGTGACCAGTAGATGAGAGTCATCTGAAACTTTGTGAACCTGCACCTACTAGAGCTTGCTAACTGCTCGTGATTTCAGAGGAAGAAAAGTCTGTGATGCCTCTCGGCTGCCCCCTTTGCTGACTCGGTTTTGGGAGAGGATACAGGGCTGTTGTATGGGAAGCCCCTGCCTGGGAGCCTGATCCTGGCCGCAGTCCTTGCCCTCTAGTGCAGTCTGTCATGTGCTCCTTGGTTCTGTGGAGCAGATGGTCCCAGACACAGTCCTTATGGTTCATAGCCTGGTTGAGAGGCTGTGTTCTCGAGCATTACTTGCTAATGCCCTATGACTGTGAGTGGCTGTGGGTCAGTCAGGCCTGGATACCACTATTAGTGACAGTACCTGTGCCCAGCCTGCTCACCTGTCCTTGTCCCTGGATAAAGTATGTTGCTAGCCTCTCTGGCCCACTGAATTTTCCTGAAAGTCTCTTGTAATTTTTTTCTCAAGGGTGACTTGTCTTCCCAGGTGGAAGTTCCCCAAGAGGAGGACCAAGAGAACAGTGACCTCTGTGGGAGGCTGGATAATAGTACTTCAACCTACTAAAGTGTACATTCCCACAAAGACATTTATTATATATCTTTTCATTTGTTTATTGATTTATTGAGACAGGGTTTGCTATCCAGTTCAGGCCAGCCTTTGCTTACTTTGTAGGCCCCAGGCTGGTCCAGAACTCCCAGTGATCCTCCTATCTCAGTCTCCCCAGCCTTGCAATTAGTCATGCACAAACCCGGCAGGTTCTGGGCCCTGTACCATATGCGGTACTGGGAATGTAACCTGGGACCTTCTGCTTGCCACATAAGAACTTGTTCCACCAAGCTGCCTCCACAGCCCCATTTGTTATTATTTGATTTCTTTTCTTTTTTCATCGTACCAGCAGTTGAACTCATGAGCTCACCCTTGCCAGGCAGGTGCTTGTACCACTGAGCTATATCTGCACCCCACCTGCCCCGATGTATGGTTATTAAGTAGTCATGGAAATTTGTTGGTTTTTTTTTTTCCCCGGGTTTTGTTTTGTTTTTGGTACTGGGAATTGAGAAATTCTCTTATTTAATTGTTATGGAATTCCAGTTTTTGGACTAAGACGAAGTATAGCATCTTATTTACTTCAACTGGGATAATATTATTAGTAGTAGTAGTAGTAGTATTACTAGTAGTGCCAGGAATTGAATGTAGGGCCTCAGGCTTGCCAGGCAGGCACTGTCCCAGCCCTATTTGGTAAACAATTTAATCAATAAAAATCCTTTGTATCAGCTGTGATAGAAAAAGCACAGAAAACCTGTCAAGTTTTTATGATGCTTTTGTAATTACACACAGCGCTGCTACTCCCGAAAATGGTTGGTTACGTGGCAATCATGGGAAAGCAGAAACTTGCACCCAGGTGTTCAGTTGAAAGAAACCCTTGATCAGGTCTCCTTGCTAGAATTCTCTTAGACCTCTCCTCTCGAGAAAAACATCCCTCCTGTCACCCTCAGCCTCCCTCACTGTCAAACCTTCTTCCCAGCATGACGTCTTCATAGTATGTACACTGGAGAACCCTGTTGTGAAGAGTGAGGTCAGATCACAGGCTTGGTCCCTCAGACTTGTAACCACATCATTAAAACAGGACATGGATGCACCCATTTTATAAAATCGAGGAAAAATGACTCACAAGATTCCATCACCCTCTTTTAGTCCTATACTGATACAAGACAAAGGAAGTTTGGTTACTATTTAACTATTTCAGGACAGCCCAGCGCAGCTCTGCTTCACTCAGGATGTCCGAGACAAACCATGGGTTGGATGCCCGCACTCCAAAGTGAGGAGTCTTGGCCTGCTCAGCTCTCATATTCCTCCTCAGCCATCGGTGTGACCTGGGTTCATCTTGGTCTGCGTGTTAGAGTGCTGGGGAAGGCTGTGATCTGCCCGGCAGCTCAGATCCTGAGTGTGTCTGCAATTCCTCCATGAACTCTGCAAAAGTACCCGAGCCTGATGAGTTTTCTGCATGGGCATGTTGGCCCTTGGCATTTCTATACCTCCTCTGGGTCATGCACCTCATACCCTGGAAGGCAGCCAGTTGATGGGCCTTTTTGGGGACATTGCATACTTTCACCTATACCGTGGTACCCAGCCCTGCTCCAAGATTTCTTGGGCTTCTATCAGATTCCTTCCAGGTTTGCCTAGCCCCTCCCTGGGCATCACCTAGGGAGGAGAGGAAGTGCAAATAGGCCTGTAGCTTCCCTAGTGTCTGCTCAACCCCAGCTGCTCCTTTTGGCCTTTGGCTGCAATCAACAGTTGAGGTTGGCTTGCAGCAGAGGGCAGCCAGGAGCTCCACACCACAGAGACTGACCTGTTTGTTTCCCAGAGTGTGCCCAGGGTGTGCTGCCTGTTCCTAGAACCCTTGAGTGGCGATTCCTTCTAGGAGCGTCTTGAGGAGCCCAGTGGCGTGCAAGGCAACCATGGAGCTGCTGACCCAGGAAGTGCTTTTATCTCTGGCAGTCACTGTGGTCATCTTCCTGCTCCCGATGGACCTGGTGCACCAGCGCCAGCGCTGGGTTGCCTGCTACTCACCAGGCCCTGTGACACTCCCCGGGCTGGGCAGCCTGCTGCAGATAGAGCTCCACAATGTACTGTACTCCTACAAGGTAGCAGAACTGAGGTGGAGGCCAGAACAGTCATGGAGACCCTCTGCAGCAGACAGTGAGTGGTGGGCCAGGCGAAAGGCAGGACAGACACATAGCACCCTGAGAGGCAGGTGGACAGGCTTCCCTGGGGAAGGCACATCTGAGGGTACTAGGTGTGCAAGGTGACAGGATTGAATTTGTGCCCTGAGGAAGAGAAGAATGGTGGGGACATGGGAAGGACAGAGAACACTTGGCACTTTCTCCTTGTCATGGTGTGGGAAGACACAGGTCTAGAACAGGAGTCTCATGGGGCAGTAGTTACGGTACCCAGTGGATTATCATGGAAGTTATATAGGATCCTTCTCTATTCTGATGGTATCACAGGGCAGGGACAGGTCTTCCAATAAGGGAGTGTATTAGTCAGAACAGCATTTCATTGAGGAAACTGAGGTTGACATAGGTGTCAGGACCTGGTTCGAGTCTTACACTGCAATATATGCTGACATGATGCTGACATTCCTCAAATACAAAGAGAGCTGCCAGAGAACCCCACTCACAGGATTGTGCCTCTAGTGGCTCATATCTGGGGGGTGAGCTCTGGATGTACAGTGATCTTTTGACCTTTGAGGACATGGCCCCCAGCATCAAGATGGCAGGCCTTGGCCTGGAGAGGTGCTCCTGGGAGAGAGTTTGTCCAGCATGGGTGAGGCTGGGCATTCCAACCACACTGTCACAAAGAAAAGCCAAAAAGGCACCAAGTCTTACTTTTTCACTGCTCCATGCTTGCAGGAGGGCTTGTGCAGCAATGCTGGGATCTGGGATGAGCAGAGGTTCTTGCATGGAGGACTTGATGTGAGTTGCACCCTACCCTGCCAATGTTATGGGTCGCTCAGAATAGGAACCAGATCAGCCAGATTGGAATTTGGAAAGCCATTTATTAGTGGGCTCAGGGCCCCTCAATCAGCTCTCACTCAGGAGAGGACCCTGAAGGAAAGGCAGCTTGCCCAGGAAGCAGGGAGGGGTTTTAAACTTGGAACCACATTGAGTTTGATAAACAAATTCATTGTCTGACACAAAATAATGCTTTCAGAGTCATTGTGACCACTACTCAAACTAAGTTTGCTGGGGCTTTTGTTTCAGTTTCTGGTGAATTTGCACTTGAGTACCTGCAGGCAGCCTTGCATGGCCCGGGGTGGGGGTGGGATGGGGGGTGGGGGGATGAGGGGAGGTGGGGGTGGGAGGGTGTTGGGTTATGAGAAGTTAAAACCCTTAATGGCCCTATTTACTAAGCAACAGAATATGGTGGGTGATATATTTACAACAGAAAGCACAAGATTTACATTTATAGCCAAAAATGTGAGTTAACCCATTAAAGCACCTGCAGTTTCAGAGCTGCTTCAGGTATATGGTCAGCCTCCAGCTTGCCTGGAATCCAGTGGTTGTGTTCAGTGTGCGGGCAGCTGTGTGCGAGGTGCTGGTGGGCCACAGCAAGAACGGTCACCAGTGCCCATCAGTGAGCATCTGGGCTTTGGTCCATGATCCCGAGGCAAATGGTGGTGTACAGAGAATATAGCAGGGTGTGACGTGGGACGCTGTGATCTTAGGAAAGATAGCATCTTCTGGGGGCAGGAAGGTGATCAAAGGGCGCAATGAATGGCTCATGTAGTACTGGGGTGAAGTCTGGAAATGGAGTCTGACAGTGGAGACTCAGTACGCAGTGTGGCTGGGTTGAGTCTCTCCCTGGAGAAGAATGGTGAGGAGGTGTGAACGTCGCAGTCACATAAGGTTAACACGAGCATCCTGCGCTGTGCCTGCATCCTCACCAGGGCTGGTCCTGGCGTGGTATGGACTCACCTGGTGAGAGCAGCAGCACTTCTCAGTGTCTACTGTGCACCACTGTGCGCCGGGCAAGAAGTTACTGGAGTAGTGGGTGAGAGGAGGCCTCTTGTCTCTGTGCCCCTTTGCCAGCCAGGATGTTTTGTGTTTGGCTTCTGAATGGAAACAGTGGCACAGTGTGAGGAAAAACAAGGACCCACTGATCACTTCCTGGCCCCCAGGACTCTTGGGAGCCCAAAGGAACTCCTGAACAGAGCACTGTGAAACGAGGGAGCCCCTGTCATCTTTGCGCGCCCCTCAAGGACAATGACATGCTCTTGGGCATGATACAGCTCCTGGACAGAATCATGAAGGAAAGCCTTGAGTTGATGCCCCAGGTGAGAGCTCGTGGGATGCTAGAAGTACAGCTGTATGCACAGGGCCTCACCTGAGAAGCTTTGGAATGCAGGGAGCTGGGCAGCGTGATTTGGAGGAGGCTGCTGCAGCAGGACAGCCTGGATACTGAAAATGTCAGACAGCACTAAAAGGAGAAATTGCCTATGGTAGAATCCCAAGAGGGTCAAACCCTGTGCCTCCTGTCTACCCTGAAGCCCCACAAGTGCATGAGCCATGCAGAGCAGGACATTGCTTCTGGCAACTGAGGGCCAACAGAGTGTTTGTGGTGGCACTATGAAGGGATCAGGACAGAAGCGTGGACAGACAGGACCAGGTTCCCCTCTGTGCCTGTCACAGGTGCTGAACGCATTCCCAGTGCTCCTGCACATCCCAGGTTCAGCTGACGGGGCCCTCCCTGCCAGAAGACCTTCTTGGCATGGATTCATGAGCTGGCATAAGAGAGCAGGGCAACACTTGGCCTGAGACAGCCACCCTGAGACCTGACTGATGCCTTCCTGGGTGAGATGGAGAAGGTAAATGGCGGGGTGAACGATGGGATTAAGGGCTGTGGGTTGAGGTTACAAAGAGGATTTATATATGGTGGAGCATCGATATCTCCAAGTACCCAGCACCTCTGTGTGTGGGTGGAGACAGAGTCCATTAGAGACTTGCATTGGCTTCCCCTGAGCCCACCCTCTCTGCCTGGCCCAGGCCAAGGGGAACCCTGAGAGCAGCTTCGATGATGAGAACCTGCACCTCGTTGTGGCTGACATGTGTGGCAGGGATGGTGTCCACATCAACCACACTGGCCTGGGCGCTGCTGCTCATGATCCTGCACCCACATGTGCGGCGTGAGACCAGCTGGTGCTGATGGGAGAATGAGGGAAGCAAAGGAACCACAGGGCCTCTGATTTGAGTTCATGGACACCTTGAACTTTTCAGGACCATGGAACCATTACACTGTCTTTACCTGGTCACAGCCCTTAACAAAGAGGTGGAGAAGGTCAGGCTATATCCATCGGACTGACACTCTGTGGGCATCCGTGTCTATTCAGGCTGTTTCCAGCAGGACATCGATGAGATTGTAGAGCATGGATGGCACCCAGAGATAGGGGACCGGGATCTCATGCTCTTCATGAATGCTGTGATTCACAAGGTGGAGCGCTTTGGAGAAATCCAGTGAATTATCCCCATGTGGCATCCCTTGTTATTCAAGTACAGGGCTTCCTCATCCCCAGTGAAGGTCTGGGTCCCTCTTTCCCCAGCGTGGCCACCCCCGGCGGAGGCTCAGAGCGCCCGGGCCACCTGATCCTGTTCTCCACTTGTGCTGCCAGCCTGTCCTGGTATGAGTGATACTGAGCCAGTTCCACCAGCCCTCATCAGTAGGGTGTAAAGTAAAACCTGTCAACTGTATTAGAGGAGCCAATACCAAGAGAAATAGGTGGTAGTGCAGGACCCATGGGAGCGTGCCACTGGGAACTGCACTGAGATCGTAGAGGTTCTGGAAGTTTCTAGGACTTAACTGCACAGGGTTAACTGCAAAAGTCTGTTTGTGTACCTTATATATTGTGCTTATAGAGCTTGTAGCAGGGTTAGTTGTCTCCTGTTGCCTACCAGCTTCCTACCATGTACCCCTCACCAGATGTTATGGTTTGTTTATAGGTGTCCTCCCAAAGCCCTATGCAGTCTTGGGCCGTCTTCTGGTGTGGATGCTGCACCTGCCCTGGTAATTTGCCTTTCAGTGTAAGGAGGGGAGAGAGGCCAGCTGCTTGAGCTGGTGCTGCTCCTCCATTTGGTGCTCTTGCTCTTTGTCCCCAACTTCAGTGATTATTCTCTGCCTTGGAGTCAGCTGAATATGTCCTGAAACCTCCAGTAACTTTGAACTAAATAAACCTTTCCTTCCTTCATTTCGGGTGTGGGTATTTGTCCCAGCAAGGAGAGATGAGTAACTAAAACAGCAGAGGACAGGGTTAATAGTGAACGTGTCCTTCATATTGAATGATGAGAGCATCTGGGAGAAACTTTCGGCTTCTACCCAGGATACTTCCTGAATACCAAGTGCCAAACAAGACCTTTATGCTATTCTCAGCATGTACATTTGGGCCTCCTGGCTCCTTGACCCCTCTGTAGGATGCTTTCAGAAGCAGCGCCCAGGCCCCAGGCTATTGAGCACAGTGCCCACCCACAGGCCGCAGCATGCCTCTGGGAGCCCCGGTCTCATATGGAGATTTGTTTTTTTTTTTTTTTCTTTTAAATTCCTTTATTTATTACAGTGTCTCGCTACAGATCACGGATTCTTTTTTCGCGGGGGTGGGGTGTGAGCTCAGCCGGCCCTGCCGGGAGGGGCTGGCATGGCATGTGGTGCTGGGGCTTGGACCGCGGTCCCTGGGAGGCGCTCTAGACCGCTGAGCTATCTTGCCAGCCCTGCAGCTTTTGTTCTTTACCTGCCTGCTATAGCATTTCAGCTTCTCAGTGTCCAAGGGACACCTGCTGCCTAGCAACCACAGATTCTTTGGTTTCCAGAACACCCCATCGCCCTATCAGCTTTGTGCTGTGTCCTGCTAGAGGAGAGTCTGAACCTTGAGCTTGGCTTCACTCACTTGGGGACCTGATGCGGAATAAAACCATCTGTGTGGCAACAAACGGGTGTCTGGGTCTCACCCCACCAGCCGTGATCTCTTATGTATCCTCAGCCAGTCATAGATTGGAACCCTAGTCCTGTGTCATCTATTCTTGCCTGGTCACTGGAGTCCAGGAAACATTCAGGAAAACTGCTCCTCAGCTGCAGAGTCCTCACTCCATGTCGCTCATGAGACCTATTCCTCAATCCGAATTGTTCTCAACCCCGAGGGAACAGTTGGGTTTCAGGGCTCTTAGGTAGGGCTAGAGTTCGAATGGGCTCCGTTCAGAATCTTTTGAAGGGAGACGGGCGGTCCTGGTGGTCTCCAAAACCCCACTCATAAACAGTGAATTTCCAGGTTTCACAGAGTAGACTGTCCCACTCAATGGGCAACTTGGGGTAGGACAGAATACGGATGCATATCAGCATCAGCAAACCCTCTAC
>PVKA01053405.1:0-11255 GCA_004027165.1 Ctenomys sociabilis | reverse complement strand
TTTTCAATACTTTTTAATTAATAGTACTAAGAACTGCTGTAGATACAATCACCCTAAAACTGAGTAGCACTTCAAATATTTACAAAATTCTAGGTGATTAAAATGCCCTAAGTTATAGAAGATTCTTTTTTAATTGGAGTTTATAATCTGACTAAATTTGAAAATTATATAACATGACTTCTGGCATTGACAAAAAATGTTTTCCTTTCATTTATTAAAAGTCTAAAGTTTCTAATAATTAAATACTCATGTATGTTTTTATATTCATTTCTTCATACATGCAAAATATGTTGAATATGTACTAAATATAGGAGGTCCCTAAAGGTATTTTATTTCCTGTGAAATATAATAAGTATTTAAGGCTTCTACAGTAGCCATCAATAGGGTAGAGCTCAGGGTCATGTAGTTGTCAGATTACCTAGGAGTGGTTATCAAATAGAGAGAGAAGCAAAGGAGGGTTGGAGAGGACAAGAGGGCAAACAACAGGAAACCAGAAGAGCCAGCACACAAACTAAGAATGTACCTCCTACATTTTGAGTATAATTCCTCTGGAGAATGGAATGAATCTGATCTGTTAATAAAATTTTGGAGTTGTATTGTGAATACTGGCACATGTGAGAATAAGAAGAAGCAAAGCATAAGCACATTTTAATGAAATATTCTTCTACTGTCTAATTGAAATCCCAACAGCATGCAATGACAGATATTCAAGAAAAAACATAGATCATCTTCTGCCTACAGATTCTGACTCACAAACTGACTCTGATTTATAAAATAAAAACATGTAAATCTTTACTTCACTGTTTCAGCTTTTTCTTTGTTTCAGATAACCCAAAATAAATGCCCCAAGTAATTTTTTAATCACTCTGAATTGATAACACAAGTCAGAGTTGAAATGACTTATCTTGTCTTCTATCCTAGGATGGTTGGACAAGATTCATGTATGTGTGATTTCTGAAACTTACTTTCAACACGAAATGAATGTTGGAAGGTACCTACAAGCCTGTCTGACCATACTGTAAGTCAGCCAAGGCTTTGAGAATGACACACTGTGAACATGAGCGAAGACAATCCAATAAAAGAAGTTATTTATTTCACATTCGCTATGCCATGTCAGCCAACCATTATCACGTGAATTTGATGGAAACTCAGTCAAGTCTCAAAGTGAGGAAGATTTTTACTGAAGAAAAGGAAACATTTCAGGAGAGCAAAGGACATAGATGGCTGGTGAGACAGAAGTGGGGCACACTTGGTGATGGGTTACAGAAGCATTTTTGGCTTTCTCTGGCTGTTCTGATTTGAAAAAGAAAGCAAACATTAGGAAAGCTGGTGGTTATTGACCAAATCTTGAGTGTTCTGGGCTGGCCACTGCAGAGTTTGTATGATAAACTGGCATTTGTCCATTCGTATGTTCAGTGTTTAGTAAGACAGACCAATCAGTGTACAGTTGACCATACCGTGCACTATGAGAATCTCCATGCCACACTGTTTCTCTAAGAGGGAGAAAAAAAAAGAAAGAAAGAAAAGAAAAGAAATGTCAACTCAATAAATAATTCTGAAAAGGAATTATACAACATTATTTTGACAGCAACAATGTGGGATGTCTCCTAAAAAGAATTTTTTTTTTTAATTTGGCTAAGAATAAAAGCAAGAAAGGACAACAACTTGTGATTTTTCAATTCCAAAATGTTCCTCAACAATGACACTGAGAAGTCTTTCACCTGGGGCTGGACACTAAGGACATTTCAAAGGCCTAAATCAATAAGTGTCAATAACATAAAAGAACGTGATGGATGGGGCCCTGTTTCTTCCTGAATATGCTGCTGACTAAATATGTCAGTGATTAAAAGTGCACATCTGGCCCTCGGCAGGTGCTTTGTGAGATCAGGGGAGAACAAAATGCCAGTGTTGTGAGAGGCTTTCTGCTAACTCTGGCTTGGGCTCATTATGCCAGGGTAAGCAGAAATCTGAAGTAAAACTTTCCCTCTACAACTAACATCAAAAAGAAACGCTTTTCTTGTAGCTTTGTCTTTGTGGTTGAGATCTGCCCCCTCTCCCCATAAACACAACCCAATGTGTATGTGCACACCCACCCACCCACCCACCCACACACACACACACACACAGAGCAGGAATTGCGCCTATGTCTTTTGAGCTCTACTCCACCCACATTGCTGTCTGCTGGGTCCAATTCTGGCCTCTGTGCTGGCTTCTGTATTGCCACAATCCCCTGAGGCCCTTCTGGATTGAAACTGACCTTGTTCCTCATTACTGCAATGTGAGGAGCCATGAGGAAACTATTGCAAAGGCAAATTGTCACACAATAAATCGAGAATAGGAGTCTCTTCAAAGTAGTGTAAAACTACAGTGGAACTGTTGGTAAGGAACTGCTTTTCCTCTTTGGATACATTTTTATTTTTAATATGCAGACAGTTCTTTAAACGCCACATAACAGAGGAAATGGGATAAGGAAGTAATATTGTGTGGTATAAAATTCAAAGTCATTTGTAGTTAGCTTTGAGTGAGTTCTATACTTTGTAGCTTTCTGGTGTTCTGATTATCATTTAAAAACTGATTTAAATTTTGTCCTTGTTCATACCAAAGACAACAGAAAGGGAAAAAGCTGGCGATATCTCCTAAGTAATGGAGACCCTGGATGAAAATGTATGACACAAATTTGTTTATACCCCTCTTCTCTCTGTTAGATTCACATTACCCATCTCTCTTCTCTTTGCATTGGAGAAAGCCTGTGCTTATGTTCTTTCTCCTTCCATGGTTAACTCAAAACCCGTCTCATCTGTGAAATACTTGCCTAATTCTATGGTCTCTTCTGAGCTTCTTTCACACATAGTTGTAAACAGATATATTTTTGAAGCTCTTAATTCTACCTCTCTAATGTGGTTTTACAGTCTTCAGAAAGAATATTTCTACAAAATTTTATTCCCAGGGCCTTACACATGACCGTATTCTTAAAATGTTTTTCATGTTAACCGATACTCTCCTTTTTGAAAAACAATGCTTGATAACATTTAAATTTTTGTTGGTAAAAAGTGTTTGAGCATTGGTAGAAGAAGCTCAGATATGTCTTAAATACTGAATTGTATGAAATACATTGTGGGTCCACCTTCACCCCTCCAGATGGAATATTATATAAGTTCTAAATATCAATTCTTTTTTATAAACACACAACTTTCTAAGAGTAGGTGTTTGTACTTTCCAAACCCTATGTTGAAACTTCATCCTCTAAGTCCATGTTAATGGTATTTGGAAGAGGATTCTTGAGCAGAAGATCAAGAGTAGGTGAAGTCATGAAGTCCTGAGTGTGGGGTCCCATGATCCCCTTGTTGGTGTAGAAGAGGAGTGGAGACCCAAGTTAGCAAGCTTGCTCTGCCTTGTTTCATGCTGTCCCCACCCCTGTGGCTGAAGGACTCTTTGCAGTCTTCAACAGCTGAAAGATCCTTACCAGCTGTGGCCTGTCTAACTTGGATGTTCTGGTCCCCAAAACTGTAAGAAATAAATTTATTGCTTCAAAATTTGCATACTCCAAATAATAACTTATAGCAACAAAAAACGGAGTTAGAATAGTTTGGACATTTCTCTTTTTTTTGACAGTATTTTTCTTTTCTTTTTAATTGTTAGTATAGACCCCAGCAAACATGCCCAGTAACTTTAGTACTCAAAACTTTAAAATCTAGAAAATAATGCTAAATGCAATGTGTAACTAGGAAGGTATCACATGTTGAGGGACAGTGGCAGAGCTTGCCTACTATGACTGACACCTAAAGTTTGAGCTTACAAAAAAGCTATCAGGAGAAATTAATGGAAACTGTTTTTTTCCATACTGAGGATTGATTCCAGGAGCTGCTCACTGAGCATACCCCAACTTTTTTGTTTTCTTCGTTGGTTTGCTTTTTTGAGATGAAGATCTCACTAGGCTACTAAATTGCCCACACTGGGCTCAAACTTACAACCCTATTGTTTTAGCCTCCCAGAGGTAGGATTTCAGACATTCACCACCATGCCTTTGTTGAAAAACTGTTTTTTGTTTTTGAGTATCAGGAATCGAACTTAGGACCTAGCACTTGCCAGAAAGGTGGTGCACCATTAAACTAAATTCCTGGCCCCTGCTCAAAAATAATTAATTTTGAGGGCCAGCCAAATAGCTCAGCGGATTAAAGATCCTACAAGCAGGCACATGGGACGGGAGACCCATTCCCAGACCTGCGGTGTCAGCTCTGCCCCAGGGGCATGCTGAGACAGCAATTGAGACTGGTCATAGAGGCACATGCACCTGTAATCCCAGCATTTGGGAAGCTGTAAACAGGTGGATCACTACAAGTCCGATCTAGTACTGAGACCCTGAACACCCCATAGACCCTTCCCTAAAAATAAAAAAAAAATTAATTTAGATGCCAGGAATTGAACTCAAGACCTTGTTCTTGCTAAGCAAGTGCTGTACTGATGTGCTATACCCCAAGCCAACTTTTCTTATTTTAAAGTGTCCAGCATGCCTGTACTTCCAACTAGTTGGGAAGTTGAGGTAGGAGAACTGATCACAAATTTGAAGCCAGCCGGAACAACTTCCTGTGTCACAAAATTAAAAAATTAAAAGGGCTGAAAACTGCCAAGAAAAGAACATATGTGTTATATGCAATATATACTAAAATAATGCATTTGAGAATATATAAAACATGTATGATGATGTAGAGGTCTAGATCTACGTCCTGAGCAGAATCACAGATTTTATACATTCCTGTATCTTCTGCATCACTCTCAGAGAAATCACCTCTTGGTGACAACTTATCCTTCCCTAGACCTCCGAAGGTTTTGAACCTCTGGAGAAAAATGAACCCTTCTCCACTGCTTGTGGGAATGTATATTGGTGCAATCATTATGGAAATCAGTGTGGAGACTCCTTAATAAAACTAGGACTGGAAATCCTATTCAAGCCAGCTATCCCCCTACTCGGAATTTTCCCAGAAGAATTGAAAATGACATATCATAATGATATATTTGTACCTATGTTTATAGCAGCACAATCCATGATAGCCAAATCTTGGAAACAACCAAGATGCCCGTCACCTGAGGAATGGATGAAAAAGATGTGCTATTTTTATACAATGGAATATTAGTCAGCTATACAGAATGATAAACTTGAAGCATTTTTATTCAAGTGGATGGCACTTGAAGATATACTTGTAAGTGAAGTAAACCAGATCCACATGTGTAAATATTGTATAGTCTCCCTAGGATAAGAACTCAAAAGAAGAAATACAAATAGAAAGGTAGAACACAATCAAGAGGAAAGTGACTTTGTTATCTGCAGCCAGCTCTTTCCTTCCCCCTCAGCTGAGCAACAGCTGTGTGATTCCCAAATTCCTCATTTGAAGTCTACATTCTGACTTTGCCTTTGAGTGGCTCCAACCTTGATTTTTTTTCTGTTGACATTGTCCCAGATATTATTAAACTCTAGAAGACACACTTGAGGTGTTCTCTTGCTTCTTTTTTTCCTTGTGGCTTTCAACTTGTTCTGCTCCTTTTCTGACACCTTAGACTGAATTTCAGGAGGAGCCTTCCTTCTTTCATAACATTTTCCCTTCTTCGGTTTCTCTGGTTTTCTGCCTTCTTTGAAGCAGCATTTACTCCTGGCCCTTTAAGTGCTCCTCATGGCCCTGTCCCTGAGCTCCTCTTGTGTGTACAAGTAATGCCATTGTTTCTTAACTCTTCTATATTAAAAATTCTCAGTTGCATAGTCTCAGAGGATACCTCAGAGGTTTCCCTTCTAAAAACAAATATACCTCACAGACAATATGCCCAAAACCAGCCTTCAGTTTTATTGCTTCCTCATTATGCAGCACTGTCATCTTATTTTCTCAAGCCTGATACAGGAAGTTGTCATCTTGGTTCCAGCTTTCTCCGATATGCAAGCCATCAGTGAGTCCTACTGTAAATCCTTCTGTAAGTACCACATTCCCTCTCTAGGACTGATCACTGGTACCTATCACCTGGGTCTGTGGGATTCAACATTTTATGGTCATGAGCCTGAGGAGAGAGAGAATGTGATTTTACAACATACTTATATTTAATATATCTATGATATTATATTTTGTAAATATTTCAAAACTAGTCATTTACATCATTTTATCTAATGTTCACATTTTTATATAAGGCTTATGATCTATTTCTGCAAATGTGCTAACATGTATACTATAAAACATTTACAAAAAGTTATCTAAAGTATTAGAATAATGTTAGCTTAAATGTAATTTTACTTGGTCATGACGCCACATGCCAGGAATCCCAGCACTTGACTTGAGGGATTGAGGCAGTAGGATCACCGTGTGTTCAAGCCCTGACTGGGCTACAAAGTGAGCTCAAGGCCACTCCAAGCTGCAGAGCAAGACCCAGTCTCAAAAAGACAAAATCAAAACCAAAACAGTAAAGTAATTTTAGGAATACAGTAAGTACATAAAAGCATTTGCTCCATGAGAGGAAAGGTTACAGATTCTTCTTTATTTTTGAAAACATCAGCTTGCAAAGAAGCAAAGGAACGGACTAGTTCTGAACCGAGTGTGTGTCTCTGTGCTGGATAAACTCATATGGTAGGTTCAAAAATCCCAAGGTAGGTACAACGTAGGACAAAACTATAATCAAGCAATAAGATTACAAGTTTAGCTATTCAAGCAATATTGATCCAATGGGGAAGCAAGTCATATAGCAAGTGTACATGGGGGGAACAAGAACATTCTTAGGGAGAAACGAATCAAGGGGTTTTGGTCACCTACTACGTGACTGATGGTAATGTATTATTTATCTCTGCAGAGCGATATGACCCTGGTCATCTTAACATTATTTTTTCTTTTCTTTGTCTTTTTCAGACAGGGTTTTGCCATGAAGTCAGGCCAGCCCTGAGCTCACCCTGAGGCCCAGGCTGAGTGTCTCAAAGTGGCATTGCTCTGCCTCAGCCTCCAGAGTTCTGCGATTACAGGTGTGTGCCACAGACCTAGCTTGGTCATTTGGTCTTTGTCCTGAGGCCTGGCCTCTAACAGATGTGCTTCCATCCATGTTATATGATTTTATCCCCTGTATTGACTCCCTCAGGAGGCTTACCCTGCCTGACTACCTGTTTTTACTTCATTTATCTGCCTCTAATATTCACCCCTTCTGAAGAGATGACCCCATGTGCTGTGAGGAAGCAAGGGGTGATGATTCTTCTGGCTACTTCTGGCTGAAGGGAGTCAGAGTTGTGATCAGCCGTCTGAGGGTCAATGGAAAGGCCTTGACAGATGCCAGGAATTCTCATGTTGAGTAGGTGGAGAGCTTTATTTATAAATCCTGTAATGGTGGGCTAATCTACGAACCACTGAACTCTTCTGTGTCTCAGTGTAGGCTTGTAGCTTGTTCTAAATTGTCTCCATGAAGTGGGAATCCCCACCAAGCAGTTCTGAGGGAACAAGAAGTTCTGGCTCTCCTTGAGACAAGGGGAGCCAGCTACATATCCATCAGGATACTCATAACAACTCTGCATACTCCTGCGCATGCACTCCAATAAATCTCCTCACATCAGGATGCCTGCTCTGGTTGATTGTATGGGTTCATACCTAACACCAAATAGACACATTACTTCATAACTCCTATAATAGAAAATTGAATATTTCTTAATTTTTTTTAAAAAAACTTCACTATTAAAGGATCAAAATGCAAGAGTTTACTACCAAGCTACATCCCAGCCTTCTATCTTTTTAGTTCGAGACACAGTCTTGCTAGACTGCTGAGACTAACATGAAACCTGAAACCCTCTCCTGCCTCAGCTTGGAGCTCACCACTCTGTCTTCCCAACCCAATAGCATGAGTTCTGAAAAATGATTCTAGGTGAAAATCTTCACAATGTCATTTTCTAGTGCTACAATACTGTCTCTATCATTTACTTCATTTTTAGTAAAAGAATTACTAATATTTAATTCATGTGAAACATGAAAGAGTAGAAGTAAAGATTAAGTAACATTATAAAATGTCTGCTGTTATTATCATTGCTATTATGTGTGCACAGCCTTTTAAAATAATCTCTAATCCATCATACAAAAATCTCCTTACTAAATGGGAGTTATTAAATCTTTGGCCATAATTCCATGTGGTGACACTCTTGCAGGTAACGTGAAACTAAGCATACCAATCCACGCTGGATACTATGTATCTAAAACACCACTTTATGAATAAATCTCAATGCAGCTCCAAGATACATCCATAAGTTTTTCAAATCTACATAGGTCTTGTAATTCACAAAGTAGAACTACATTAGGTCTGTTGATATTCTTAGCAATTTTAATAGCTTCTGTATTAACAGATGTCTTAAAAGTACAGAGGAGGTGGAAACCTTGTGTCAAGCAATCTGGAAGTTCTTTCTGAAGGAAGTGAATACTAATCATGTTCTTTTCATTGTTACAAAAAATTGTATAAGATCTGGATTTTAATCTTAAACAGATATACTTTAGAGGAGGATTAAAATAATTTTTTTTCTCTTTTTTTTTAACGGAACCCGGGATTGAACTCAGGCCTTTGCACTTTCCAGGGAAGAGCTCATTCCACTGAGGTATCTTCCCGGCCCCTAAAATAATTCTGTAAGGGAATCTTTCTAAGGATAATATTATGTTGGCTTTACTGAAGTTTGTATACATTAAAATAGGTGTCTGACAAGAGATCGTGAGTGGAGATAAGTTGCAGTATGCAGTTGCATGGGGAAAGAGAAACAGCATAAGTGTTTTATACACAAACCACCTCCAATTGCTGGGATGAATAAATTACAAAACCCAACGGTGCTGCTCTATGAAATATATCGCACCTGGTTTAGAGTGCAACTACTCAACGTGGCATATGGAAGCAAGAGAATACAGTTTTACCTACTGGGTTACTTTAGCAGAGTTCTATAAAACAACAATGCACTATATGTAAATCAGAACAGAGTAGGTTTATGTGGCCTGTGTGAAGTGCTGCACAAGGTACAACATCCAGTGTAAATGAATATTTTACAGTTATAAAAAGAACACATACTTTGACCCTACTTGTATATAAAAATGTAGTAAAAATGTGAAAGTGGTTTTTTGCAAAAGAGAAGTGAGGTACATATTTACCATTAATGTAGAAATAAGACTAATGTTTTGGATTGAGGGACTTATTATTATTGTTAGGAGTGTCCAAAGAGATGTTTAAGAAATAACAAATCAGACAGTCATTCTTTTATTCCGATCATTTTTTAGTGAAATTCTGTATTGCTTCCAATTTTATTTTACTATTTTTTTCTCTTTAAAAAATAAAAAAGACAGAAAAAATAAGAGTTCTTATTTTTCTATCAATGACTTCAGTAATTGGAGAAACAAAATAATGGTGAAGGAAAAATACTTCCATAAAGATAAAGATCAGTGAGTAAGAATTTAATGCTTATGAGACTCAAATAAATATGGTAACTGAGTCTCAGAACCAAACTGATTTATCCAAGGGTATCCCTCTACCGTAGGGAGCAGCCACAGCTGGAGACAGATCACAGATGTGAGGTGAGCCACTAAAACAAGCTGTCCTGGCCCCAAGAATGGGTGCTCGGGAGAACCCGACAAAGTGGCTAGGCAGAGGGATCGGAATTGGCATCAGCCTCCCGAGCGCACAAATAAGATGTGCTGCAGGATAGAGCATCGACCTGAGGTAGATGCTCTTTCCCCTGGGAACTGTGAGATTGAACTGGATGTGGCACTCTACTACTGGACAGCCTGCATCTGGAAGATGGAAATCCCAAAGAGGAAAAACGAGGGTGGAGCTTAACCAAGCACATCTTTCTTACTAGACTTATATATAGAGGTAGCTTTATCTTTATAATAGCACAGTGAACAAGGGAGAAAATGCAGTCATGCTTCTTACTGAGAAAATCTTTTCCTGTGATGAAGGGTGAAGAAAGGATTTTGCTCTCATAGACATCTGATATCTTTCTGAAACTTTTTAATGTTTTAGTATGTGCAGATTTTACTTTTACAGTAAAAAAAATGTACTTTAATGTTACTGAAAGCATAGATATCTTTTTTCTTTGAAGTTGTATAAACTTTAATAATAATTAGAACTGTCCAACACAGAAGAGGCTGCCTTCCAGTTTATTCTTTCACTTAACTGCTGTAGGGTAGAAATGACTTCAGCTGTTGAATGCTTACTGCTGTCTGAGGAGATCAGGTTGCAAAGGGGAAATTGGAGCAAGGAGCTTCCATCGATGGATCTGGCATAGAACTAGGAGTTTAATGACGTGCAGCGAGGACTTGGAGGGACTCAGGTATGTAACTTGGAAACTGTCTGGAGGCCTCTGGTAAAGGAAACCCAGGTAGGAAACAATAACCCGAGTGGGAGAATTAAGGTTGTGCCACCCAGCACAAGTGTGCTAGTGGTACTGAAAGAGAGCGTGCAGAAGTTATTCAATCACAACTATTGGATGAATATGCTTCCATACTAATCATGCATTTTTAAAAGTTCACCATATTCGATATCAATAAATTTTGTTTAAGTAAGAGTAAAATTGGAGAAATTATTTGAATCTTCAACACTTAGTAAGTACCTGCCATTGAGCAGAGGCTGTGGTAAACATACCCAGGCACACCGTGAGCAGGCAGAACCCTTACGGGGCAAATATGCTCTTAGGAGAAATAGTGCAGTTAGGTGAATCACTATGAGTCTGATCTGTGCAGTGAGACCCTATAGATCCTGTACTAAATACGAAAAATATAATAACGTCAAATGAGGAAAGGAGACTATATGGGACAATTAAATCCACTGAGAAACTGGATTTACAGGCACAGATCTGGATGAAAATGAAACACAATCAAAATATCTGAATATTGGAGATGACCTCTCTCAGTGCTTAGTTCACTATTAATATTATAGAAATACAGTAGGGAGCATGAGAAAACAGTATAAAAGCATGAAATTTAAATTTGGGATGAAATTGTCAGATGTAAAGTAAATCAAAAGCACTACCTTATATAAATAAAAATTCATAAATTAATAATTTTTATGTATTTAGTACAAGGTCTTTTTTTTCCATTTATTTTTATTTTATTAAAATACAAATGTCAATCAGACAGTTTCAAGACACCTTAACCATACAGAGTCGATGAATTAATACATTGCAAACTGTTTTCATAACGTTTTGGTACTGTACAAGGTGCATACATGAAATTATATTTACAGGTTTTTTTATAGCTGAATTATATCAAAGATTCAATAAT
>PVKA01053404.1:0-11256 GCA_004027165.1 Ctenomys sociabilis | reverse complement strand
CAGGCAGGTGCTTATTCTACTGAGCCATCTCCTTGGCCCCTTTTTTGTCTTTTTTTTCTTTTTAAATAGATTTTATTTCTTTATTTATTTGTATTTTAACTTGAAGAGTGAAAAATAGAAGCAAAAACAAGTAGAAAGAATGACATAAACAGGGTAACATACAACAATACATATGTTACAGATTTTCAAAACATGGATGGCTAATTATATATATACATATATATAAAATATATATACAATTTTTTTTGTCTTTTTGAGACAGGGTCTCACTATGCAGTTCAGGCTGGCCTTAAGCTCACTTTGTAGCTCAGGCTGGTCTCGAACTCACAACAATCCTCCTGCCTCAACCTCCTGAGTGCTGGAATTACAGGCCTGCACCACCACGCCTGGCTCACAATATATATATATATATATATATATATATATATATATATATATATATATATATATATTTTTTTTTTTTTTTAAATAAAACAATCCAACACAGATCAGCAGTCCACAATAGAAATGGGTTATCCACAGAAGTTGTTGATTTGAGCCATTCACAGCTCATTATATTAATATAACTTCACTTTATATACTTCCATTTTTATACTTTTCTGCTGGATGGTTAAGACCAAGTTAAAACAAGACCTATATAACAAAAATGTAACTTTTGTATCAGATAAGGTCAGTCAGGTACTCTCAGCTTTTTTGTCTTTTTGAGACAGGGTCTCACTATGCAGTTCAGGCTGGCCTTGGATTCATTTTATATGCCAGGTATGGTGGCACAAACTTATAATCCTTATACTCGGGAGGCTGAGGCAGGAGGATTGCTGTGAGTTCAAAACCAGCCTGGGCTATAAAGTGAGTTCTGTTTTTGTTTTTGTAGGAGTGCCGGGATCACAGGTGTGTGCCACCATGCCTGGCTGATATTTTTTTTCTTTTTTTCTTTCCTTACCTCTCTCTCTCTCTCTCTCTCTCTCTCTCTCTCTCTCTCTCTCTCTCTCTCTCTTCCTCTTTCTTTCAAATAGGGTCTCTTTCTGCAGCTCAGGCTGGTCTTGAACTCACTGTGTCACCCAGGGTAGCCTTGGGACATAGTAGTCCTTCTGCCTCACCCTTCTGGGATTTAGAGAAGTGTGCCTCCACACCTGACCTAGATTTTTCTTTTCTTTTTTTGATGGACCTGGGGATCGAACTCAGGCCCTTGGGCTTGCCAGGAAAGTGCTTATTCCACTAAGCCATCTCCCCGGCCCCCTTGACCTAGATTTTTCTGACTCTCACTCTGACCTTTCACTCTTGTCCAACTAAGAATTTTCCTTGGATGTAGTAGTACAGGCCTATAGTCCCAGCACTCAGGAGGCTGAGCCAAGAGGATCCCAAATTCAAGGCCAGTTTGGGTCCCACAGCCAGTCTAATGTCAGCCTGGGCTATGAAGAAAAGACTTTGTTTCAAGAAAGGAGTTGGGGGCGGGCTTTAGCGCAGAGCTGCCTGGCAAGCATGAGGTTGACTTTGATTCCCAGTACCAAAAAAAAAGGTCAGAGAGGAGCACAGGGTGAGACCAGCAGCTGCCAGGAAGGGCTACTGACTAGATGCTCAGTACTTTATCTGAAATCATGTGTGATGGGGTATCCTATAAGCCCAGCAGCAAGGGAGGTTGAGGCAGGATTCCATTCTGTGTGTTTTGAGACAGGATCTCGCTATGTAGTTCAGGCTGGCCTTGAGTTCTTTTTGTAGCCCAGCAGCCTGGTCTCAAACTCACAACAGGCCTCAGGCTGAGCCAGGATTTTAAATTCTAGACCCTCTCAGAAAGAATGTCTATCATCAAGTAGTCAACCAACAACAGACACTGAATGGGCTGTGGGGAAAAGGGAACCCTTCTCCATGTTTGGTGGAAGTGTAGTCTGGTGCAACTACTGTGAAAATTAGTCTGGAGATTCCTCAGAAAACTAGGAATTCCACCCAGCTCCTCCACTCCTGGGTCTTTCCAAATGAACTGAGAAAGGGGCAGGGAAGTGGCTCGGTAGAATAAGTGCTTCCTTGGCAAGCACAAGGGCTGAAGTTCAATCCTGGGTTTCGCGGTGCAAAAAAAAAAAGTCCTTTCCAAATGAGCTGAGAACACCTGTACCACAGCAAAATATGTAAACATGTTTATAGTAGCACAATCTGTCCCTGCCCTTAGGCAAGTGCGGGGGCCTGGTTCCATCCCTGGCACCATATGCCGAGCTACTCTTGCTCCCATCATGTGAACTCCTATAAGCACCAATTTTATTAATGTTTTAATCCAAGATCTATACACAACATGCTCAAAAGAAAAATAATATGTTCAAGAAAGAACTTAATTTTCACCTTTTTTCGAGTATTTTACAATTCATGGGAAATTAAACTTCAAATGAATACTTAAAGAAATACTGCCATCCTCTGGGTAGAAAAGGTCATGCCTCCTTTAGGAAATATCAGAAACAAAACACCGTAGCATTCACCCTAGGCAGATAAGTTTGTAGTTCAAGAGCTGAGTGCGGCAGGTACACACCTATAGTCCCAGCTCCGAGCATTCCAGAGGCTGAGGCAGGAGGATCATCACAAGTTCAATGACAGCCTGGGCTACATAATGAATTCAAGGCCAGCCTGAACTACATATCGAGATCCTGTGCCCCCCCAAAAAAAGTTTTTCGTGACATACCAGCTATTACTATACTGCCATTTTTTAAAGGGTAGTAAATGAAAAATAAGACAAAAAAAAGTCACAAGACAAGTCATGCTACAATGCTACTATGCTGTATATGAATGGATTTCTAAATATGTAAATATATGTAAGTATTCATTCCTTTTTTTTTTTTTTTTTTTTTTTGTCTTTTTTGAGACAGGGTCTCACTATGGAGTTCAGGCTGGCCTTAAGCTCACTTTGTAGTTCAGGCTGGTCTTGAACTCACAACAATCCTCCTGCCTTAGCCTCTCAGTGCTGGGATTACAGGCATGCGCCACCACGCCCGGCTCTTCATTCCTATTTTTAAATATTTTTTTCTTCTTCATATTCTGTATGGACTTAGAGTTTAGTATCTCAATACTTGATGGAAAATACATGTTCCATGTTATGCCCATGATGTCTGATATGTAGACTAATAGTGTTGGTAAACTGAACTTGCATATGTTGTAGGGTAATAATAAACTTATCTTCTGGAGGATTAACAACCTAAGTTTACAGATCAAAAATTGGAGAAGAACAAAGGCTGCAAGGTCGATCAACATTTTGGTCCTGGCCTTTCAAGGTCAGTGAAGACTCAGGACATAGGAGAACCTGTACTATAACATCATGTAACTCAGGTGTGCCCCAAATTTTCTGATCAAGGAGATTATGGGGCCACAGAAAAATGCAATCAATGTATTAGTGTGCCTAAGGAGAGTCACATGGAGAGAAAACTTTCTCTCAGGCTTCCACAGAGAGCAAATTGGTCAAGCAATGGCCATGACTCATCCGCATGGCTGACACTGACAAGGGATCTGCAAAGTACAGTACAGGGTTACAGGATAAACCCTGAGGGTACCTGACTGACCTTATACAAAAGTTACATTTCTTGTTATATAGATCTTGGATTAACTCAGTCTTAACCATCCAGCAGAAAAGTATAAAAATGGAGGTATATAAAGTAAAGTTATATTAATATAATGAGCTGTGAATGGCTCAAGTCAACAACTTCTGTGGATAACTGGCTTCTATTGTATACTGCTGATCTGTGTTGGATTATTTTATTTAAAAAAATATATATATATATAATTAGCCATCCATGTTTTGAAAATCTGTAACATATATATCCTATGTTACCTTGTTTATGTCATTTGCTTCTTTGTTTTTGCTTCTATTTTTCACTTTTCAAGTTAAAATACAAATAAATAAATTTTTTTAAAAAGTTTTAAAATACTTAAACTGATGTACATTTCTGCTCAGGGCACCCAGTAGGCTGAGGCAGAGGGATCTCCTGAGCCCTGTGTCCTGTAGTCTAAACCATGGAGAGTATATTGAGAGCCTGTCTTTCAAAAAAAAAGGATAAAAGAAAGAAGGAGTTTAAGTAGTACATGTATAGTAACAATGGGAAGGAGATAAACTTGAGACCTACGTGAAGGATAAGGAAGCAGAAGACTACATGTGAGCTTCCAGATGAACGGACTGTGATGTCATTCATTGGAATAAGAAATACAAATTAAGAAATGTGTCCAGGGGCTGGCAAGCACAAAGGCCTGAGTTCAATCCCTGGTTCCGCAAAAAAAAAAGGAAATGTGTCCAGAGGGCCAGCAAGAGAGCTCTGCAGACTAAGTGCCTGCTTAGGCAAGCACAGGGACCAGGGTTCCATTCCCAGCACCACAGGCTGCACCGTCCCTGCCCCTGGGGCATGCTGGCCCGACACCGAGTCCAGGCCTGGTGGCACAAGTCTGTAATCCCAGCGCTGGGGAGGCTGAGATAGGAGGATCACTTCAGGTCCGAGCTGCATAGTGAGACCCTCTACCGAATATATATATTTTTGTAATGTGTCCACCACAAGGCTGACACTGGCAAAGGATCTACAAAGTGTGGTACAGGGTTACAGGATAAATCCTGAGGATACGCAACTGACCTTATCAGATACAAAAATTACATTTCTTGTTATATAGGTCTCACTTTATCTTGGTCTTAACCATCCAGCAGAAAAGTATAAAAACAAAGTATAAAAAGTAAAGCCATATTAATATGCTGAGCTGTGTAAGGCTCAAGTCAACTTCTGAGGATAACCCATTACTATTGTAGACTGCTGCTCTGTGTTGGATTATTTTGCTGAGTCCACGCATATATACTATTTAGATGCCAATGGAATACCCATCTCTGACAGGACTAAACAAAAAAGGGATACAAAGGAAGAACCATTTTGTATTTGTATATGCAGAATAGTTAGGATAGATATACAGCTATACTCACTTAATTCAATGAGTAAAATGATTTGCACTAATAATGTTTGGACAGGATATCCTGGTTGCTTCTTGTACTATGGATAACCACTAAAAAGATAACAATGTACAATGTACTAATTATTACAACTGTCCCATTAATCAGTTTTGAAAAAATTAAATTAAATCAAAAATGTGTCCAGAGGCTGAGACCAAGACATTGCAAGTTTAAGGGAAGCCTGAGAAATTTATCAAGATAAATTTAAAAATAAAATTAAAAGGGCTGGGAATATAGCTCAGTGCAAAGGCCTTGGGTTCAATTCCTCCTACCATTAAAAAAAAAAAAAAGAAAGAAAGATAGATAGATAGAAAACAGAAAAGTTTAACCCTTTCATGATTAACTTTTTTTTTTTTTTTGTCTTTTTGAGACAGGGTCTCACTATGTAGTTCAGGTTAGTCTTGAACTCACACAGATCCTCAGCCTCCAGAGTGCTGGGATTACAGGTATGTGCCACCACATCCAGCTTGTCATGGTTAATCTTAACTGTTAGCCTGATGGGTTTATGAAACATTTAGAAATTTAGTAAAACACATGTCCAGGCAGGTCATGGGTGAGACCTTAAGGATTCTGGTCCACAGCCCCTTGCTCTCAGGCTTGCTCTGTGCTGTTTCCTGGGTGCTATGAAGCATTTAGCAGCTCTCCGCTGCCACACCGTCCACTATGCTGCTCCCATCTTGGAACCAGCCAACCATGGACTGGAACCTCTGAAATCCTGAGCCAGAAGAATGTTACCTCCTTTAGGCTGCAGGTGTGAGGAGTTTTGTCTGAGTAATGGAAAGCTGACTGACACAAACTTTCATATAATTTTTAAAAAGTGAAATAATGCCTGATCTAATATGGCTGAGGCCAGCTGTTTTGGCTATGGTGGCCAAGAGAAGGCAGGCTTCCCATGCTTTTGCTGTCATCCTCTCAATGATGGCGTTTTTGTCATGGTTCTGCAATTTGCAGATTTTCAGGAACTCGAACTGTTTATCTCATTCTACTCTGCGTACTACCCCGTGCCTGCACAAGTGTAGGTTCGCATCTCTCCCAATCAGCTTCACGCCAGTGGTGAAGCCGGAAACAGAACCTGTAGAAAATGAAGCTGTTGCCCCAGAATTCACCAACTGAAACCCTTGGAATCTGGGGCTCTTAGGGGTAGCCAGGAAAGAGTGGGGTTGGGGGACCATGTGGCCGTCCCGAATTCTGGCACAGATTGCGAGTTATAAGGACTCAGCATCGCGTGGAAGCCCTTGTGGAGCACTGGAATGGCTGGGTTGTGGTGTCAGCATCCACTGGTGAGTGGGCTATCAGAAAATACCTTTATAGTACCAGAAACGTGGTAGCTTGTGAGAGCATAGGATGAGAGCTGGCACAGTGATGCTTAGAAGCAGGATTCAACTTCATGGTCTTCCAGCCAACGCCTTGGGAAGCAGCAGCAGACTCGATAAAATGTCTACAAAGTGCCATGACAGAAGATCACTGGTGTGGTGCTGCAGGAACCTCGGAGAATCTATGAATGAAGTGGAGGCATTAATTGTGTAAATATAAAACTGTTGACTACTTCAAAAGAAAACATCTGGAAGAGAAAACCTGGAAGTTTCATAGCAATAATTTAACAGTGGAAGATTATTTGTAGTTAGGTTTAGGGTGTGTGTATATCTCTGTGTGTGTGTCTATGTGTGTGTCTGTGTCTGTGTGTCTATGTGCCTGTGTGCATGTGTGCATGTGCACATGCATGACTGCATATAGTTTTGTTTTTTAATCTAGGGCTAAATTCTTCCCATTTTTAGTTATGAAAGCTATATCTAAGGAAAGCATAATCACTTTTGAAGGACAAATTAAAAATTTTTAATTAACAAAATAAAGGCACAATAAAAAAAAAAAGTGAAATAACACTGAGATACCATTTTGTCCCGTTAAAAGAGCACACATGGGCTGAAGAGATAGTTCATTGTTCTAAGCGCCTGCCTGGCAAGTGTGAAGACCCGAGTTCGATCCCTGGTACTGTATGCTATGCCTGCCTGAATTGATGTGTTAGAGCACACCTGTAATCCTAGCTCTGGGGAGGCTAAGACAAGAAGATCACTATGAATCTGAACTGCGTAGCAAGACCTTTTATCTAATTAATACATTTTTTAAAAGGGGGAGCAGCAAGATAGCTCAACAGTCTAAAGCACCTGCTTAGGCACGCTTAGGCAGGCGGAGGGTACTGTGATCCAATCCCCTGTACCACATGTCACACCAGCCCTATGCTCAGGGCAGGCTGAGCCAGCCAAAATAAATAAATTTTTTAAAAGGTCAAGCCTTTTAAAAATGTGATAACTGAGTTCGATCTCTGGCACCATATGTCACACAGGCCCTGCCTCCAGGTGCGCTGAGCCTGGCGACCCAGTCCAGGCATGGTGGGATGGTGAGATACACCTATAATCCTGGGGAGGCTAAAAGCCAGAGGATCACTATTATGAGTTCAAGCTGCAAAATGAGACCCTGCACACA
This sequence comes from Ctenomys sociabilis, assembly GCA_004027165.1. Lineage (NCBI taxonomy): Eukaryota > Metazoa > Chordata > Mammalia > Rodentia > Ctenomyidae > Ctenomys > Ctenomys sociabilis. The sequence continues at coordinate 3,821 of PVKA01053404.1, read as the reverse complement.
CACACACACACACACACACACACACACACACACACACGATAACTAATTGAGCCCAGGGAGGAAAAACAGGTACATTATTGATGATACTATTAAGACAGTGTGGCCAACTTGGAAGGCAATTTGGAAATTCTTGCCAAAATTACAAATGTATATACTCTGACCTACCAACTAGATTTTGAAGAATTTATCCTGCAGTGTTTGGGGGTGAGAGCTTCTGTTTTGTTTTTTTTTGAGACAGGGTCTTACTATGTAGTTCAGATTGGCCTTTCACTCACTATGTAGCCCAGGATGGCCTTAAACGTACAGTGATCCTCCTGCCTCAGCCTTCTGAAAGCTGAGGTTATATCCTACAGTTTTATACAGATTTGAGTATCCCTAAACTTAAAATCCAAAAATAACATACACGTAGAAAATTCCACACATTGTAGTCAAAATATAGCACATTAAAAACATTGTGGCCGGGGAGATAGCACAGTAGATTAAGCACTTGTCTGGCAAGCACAAGGGCCTGAATTCAATCCCCAGTCCAAAAAAAGAAAAATTGCATAGAGTTACCTTCAGGTATGTGTATGAAGTGTGTATAAAACATAAATAAGTTTGGATTTGGATTTGGATTCCAGCCTTAACACATTTCATTAGGTACGAGGCATGGTGGTGAGTGTTTATAATCCCAGCATCTTGGCAGGCTGAGGCAACAGAAGAATAAATCCTACTGAAGCCTAAGCAATTCAGCACCTGAATGATACCCTGTCTCAAAATAAAGTTTAACAAAGAACAGCAGATGTACCTCACTGTGAAAGCCATGAGTTCAATACCCAGTGCTACCACCACCACCACCAAAAAAATTCATTATGTGTATATAAATATTCAAAAAAGCAAAAATCTGAAATGCTCAAGTCTAAAGCATTTCAGATAAAGGGCTGAGAAGATAACTCAGTAGTCTAAGTGCCTACCTGGCAAGCTCAAGGACCCAAGTTTGATCCTCAGTACCACAAGCCATGCTGACCCTGAAACTAGGCAAGGTGGCACATGTCTGTAATCTCAGTGCTGGGAAGGCTGAGACAGAAGGATCAGTACAAGTCTGAACTGTGTAGTAAAGCCTTGCATCCAATAAATAAATTTTTAAAAATATTAAAGCATTTCAGATAGAGATATTCAGGGTACATTTGAATACAAACTTATTCACAATAGTACTATATAGAATACAGTGTAGTTAGGATAAAATACACTGCCCAAATTTGGAAAGAAAACACTAGTAATATTTAGGCAGGAACAACTGGCATAACTGTCCCAAGTAGACCACTAAATACAGTTACTGTAGGGTAAGAAAAGGTTGAAATCACCACAAGCATTCACTAGTAAATAGTACTAACACATCCAGACAAAAGAATGCTAAGTAGCCATAAAAAGAAAAACATTATTAATTGGTCTAAAAATAAATAAAACAACAAAAAGAAAAAAAAACTTGTTAAAGGGGCCAGCAAGATAGCTCAGCAGTTTAAAGCACCTTCTTAGACAAGCTTAGGCACGTGCCCAGGGACCACGGTCCAATCCCTGGCACCACGTTCCATGCCAACCCTGCCCCCAGGTCACAAAAAAATTGTTAAAAAATAAATTGAGAGACTGGGTGTGGTGGTGCATACCTATAATCCCAGCTCTTAGGAGGCTGTAAACAGGATGTAAAAACAGATGTGTGCCATGTGTAAACTCGTACTATGAGTCCAATCTAGTAGTGAGACCCTGAACACCCTGTAGACCCTTCCCTAAAAATACAAAAAATAAATTGAATATTCAAAACATATATTAATCGAGAAAAAGCATGGTACCATTTTTAAAGTTAAAACACCAAACTGTTTAAAATATACCAAGAAGCCGGTGTGGTGGAGCATGTCTGTAATCCTAGCACTTGGGAGGCTGAGGCAGGAGGATTACTGTGAGTTTGAGACCAGCCTGAGCTACAAACTGAGCTTAAGGCCAGCCTGAACTGCATAGTGAGACCCTGTCTCAAAAAGACCAAAAAAAAAAAAAAACAAAAACAAATGTATAAAAGAGGATAAGTCTGAATTGATCAGCTAGGAACAAAATATATCTGGGATATGGAATAGCGGACCTACACTTTCAGTCCCATGGGACTTGGGAGGCTAGGCAGGAAGGTTGTCACTTGATTCAGGCGTACAGGTCAACCTGGGTCATGTGGCAAAACCTTGTCTCAAAAGTCAGAAGAAAATAAAATATGTCTATCTGGAAAGATATACTGAAAACCAGTGTTATGGCCTATGTCTGACGACCCCTCAAAGCCTTATCAACTCAGTGGGGCTTCTCAGAGGTGGCTGGCTCTAGAATGTGTGAGGCTGAGATTAAGTGCATGATCACTGATGGTCTAAATCACAGTTCTGGGTGTGAAAAACATGAAGGCCCTGCCCAAGTACAAGGGGTGCTCACCCTAAGGGTGGGTAGCATGGGTAGAATGTAAGAGACAGGAAGCCTGCTGTCATGGCTTGCTACTTCCTCTTCCTTGCTGCTTTGCTGCCCTGCTGCCTCCCGCTGCCCTTGCCCCCTACCAAGCCACCCTGCCTTGTGCCAGCCAACTTTGAACAGAAACCTCTACAAACTGCGAGCTACAATAAACCTTCCTTCCTTTAACTTTGGGTGTTCGGTATTTTGACTCAGCAGCAAGAAAAGTAACAAAGACAACCAGTAACTTGCCCCTGGGCTAGGGTTGTAGCTCAGTGGCATAAGTGCCTGCCTGGCAAATACAAAGTTCCAAGTAGATTCCCTGTAACCAAAAGAAGAAAAGAAAACAAAAAGAAACAACAAAACAACAACAACAAAAAAAACCTTACTAGGACAAGCTCACAGCACTCCACCTGCAACCATACCCAGTTGTAACTTTCCCTCTCCCTTCCCCCTAGGGTCTTCAGGCTGGCCTCAAGCTCACTATGCAGCCCAGGTTGGCCTCAAACTTGTAGCTATTTTTCCTGCCTTGGTCTCCCAAGCACTGGTGTCATAGTTACTTTTCAAACTTTGAACCAGCTGAATATGGCCAGGCAGAGAACTCAGCATCTGCCTGGCAAGTGTAAGGTCCTGAGATTGATTCCTGGTAGCAAAAAAAATCAATTTGCACCAGCTGAACAAATAAGAAAGAAAAGCCAGGTGTGGCAACAGACACCTGCAATCTTAGCCATTTATTTTTTAAAACTGTTTTAAATTAAAAAATTGCATTTACTTAGAAGTCAGAATGTCAACCATATAGCTGCAGGGTTTTGATTTTTTTTTTTTTTCAATTACACAGTGATATTCAGTTAACAAGTATTCTGTATAAGCTGCATCAGAGACAACTGAAGATGAAAAACTACCATCACCATGCACAACTAATTTGTGATGCACACAAACAAAAACCTGCTTTAAATTTCCATAGGGGCAGGGAGATGGCTCAGTGGAATAAGCGCTTCAGTGTCAAGCGCAAGGGCCGGAGTTTAATCCCCGGTTCTGCCAAAAAAAAAAAAAGAAAGAAATTTCCATGCCAGGGCCTGGGGAGATAGCTCAGTAGAATGAGCACTTGCCTGGTAAGGGCAGGGTCCTGAGTTCAATCCCCAGTACCACAAAAATAAAATAAATTTCCATGCCAATTCACAGCCCCCTATTGTGCCAGGGAAGGTTAGTGTCTTGAAAATACCACCAGGATGGGGCTACCTAAAGATACATTCAGTAGTGTTTAACCATACAAAAATAAAGACACTATACAGTTTAAAAAGAAATCTTACACAGCCTTACACTTCTTTTTTTTTTTTGTCAAAAGGACTGAGTTGTGTGCGGGGGGG
>PVKA01053403.1:0-11255 GCA_004027165.1 Ctenomys sociabilis | reverse complement strand
GGAAGAGAAAGAAAGGGAAGAGGAGAGGAGAGGAGAGGAGAGGAGAGAGAAGAGAAGAGAAGAGAAGAGAAGAGAAGAGAAGAGAAGAGAAGAGAAGAGAAGAGAAGAGAAGAGAAGAGAAGAGAAGAGAAGAGAAGAGAAGAGGAAAGAAAGAAGAGAGGAAAAAAATAAATGAAAGAAAGAAAAATAAGACAAGAAAAGCAGTCCTAACAATTTGAAATTGTTTATGTTCATTTGCTTTCGTATACATGAAGGGGTATTTTTAATTGATAGTAGCTGTGAATTATTTGATCAAGACTGTTTATACCTATTACTTTCCTTGGTAAAATCTTCTCCAATTTATAATGCTGATTTTTTCTTTCTATTACTATTCTGTGATATTTAAAAATAAAAAAGTCTATGCATATCAAGAATTATTAGGAAATATGTGATTAATAGTTTAAAGATTGGATATGAGTTCAAAATTGCTTTTAGCAGCCATAGAAAAAGAAGAACTAACTAATAGAAACATTTTTTCACTTTTTGAGTGTTCTTTTCTAGTTACAGGATTTAGTAAATACATAATTTACCTATTGTCGTTGTTACTCACCCACTATTCTGAAATACTATTTGAGATGGGACTGCTCTGTGGGTGGGATTTTGATGCACTCTGCACACTGATGATCAAACCACAAGTCAGTTCAAGGGCCCAGGATCACAAAGGTTGGTAGCGAGATCTCTTCAAGACTGTACAAAAAGCAAACTTCAGCTTATGGAAAAGATGAGGACAACTGCTGAAAATCTCAAAGGTAGATCTTTCCAAAATCATAACATATAATGTAATTGAAGATTCTTCCTCATGAATAAAAAATAGAGATCAAAAACCTAAAAGTATTCTACTGACTGCATTGAGAGATTTTATACCTCACTATAGAAGAGTTGAAGAACTTCAATTTTATGATATTGTTTTCCTAAGTTATATAAGAATGTTAGATATGTAGGTATGTCATTGTACGAGTGTAGGAGCAAGAATGAAAAGGGTTTTGTATCTACATTTGTCAATCTACAACTTTACTGAGGCATCACTGAACTTCATTAATGTTTACTAAACTCCAAGACTGGAAAATGAAGGTGATAGTACCAATATCTAAAAAGGATTATTGTTAGAATCAGTATGATAATCACACAGTGTTAGAAAAAAATCCCTTTTCATGTGTTATAGAAAGCCCGTCTCACAGTGATTTGTGTTTATAGAGAGAAGTCAAATCTTAAGACCAAAGCACCTGTTCAAATATATACTAACAGCAAAAGAATGGGCAGAGCCATATGCTTTCTTTGACCCACACTCTTTCCTCTAATGTCTTGCAACAAATGAGAAAGCCTTGGATCAGCTCCAACAGTGCCTTTTTGCAAATGGTTTTCTCATTTCTTGACCTGAATAATTAGAACATTTTGTGATTAATTGTATACTTTTGAATTTTTTTCCAAACAGGGTCTGAGTTTTCGAACTTACCTTGATGATCCACCTTCTTACCCTGCAAAACTTTCTAATCATTGCTTTTGTTTCTCTTTATCATTCACTTTCACATTTTAAGCAATCTTCCAAAGCAACACATTATTCTGAAACATCTGAAGGGAAAATAGAGATGGAATCATGTTTTACATATTTCTATTCAAATTAACTAATGCATGGCCTAGGGCATGGGTGACTGTATGGATGGGGACAATGAGAAAGATTTAAAGGTAGACTATAACTTTAAATACATACATTCTCCATCAAATATTAAGCTAGTTTACTTGAAAAGATTATAGGAAATATTTGCAACATACTGAGGTGGATGAGGGAGAGGTGAGAAGAAGGGTTGGCAGAAAGACCAAGGTAGATAAGGCCCTCTGGGCTGTTGCTCCATTGCTCCACACTGCTGGCTCAAGCGCTGGATTGCACAGAGGGGAGACTCGTCCAACTGGGGAAGAATATGTCATTACCTGTTCCTGGACCACACTTTGTCCCAAACTGAGAAACTTGGAGGAATAAGAGGCTGAGTGTGTGAGTTGGTGAGAGAAGGCAGAGTGAGATTGTCCAGTGGATAGAAGAGGGGAGGACAAAGAGGACGTAGAAGGGGGGAGGAGTTGAAAACCTCAGAAGGCAAAGTGGCAGCAGTAGTGGTAATGCAGGTGAATCTAATATTATTGAGGAAAGTGAGGAGGCTGAGCAGTTTTGGGTACAGGGGAGAGGTGAAAGCCAGAGGAGGAACATCCTGAGGAAGCTCAGGTAAGCAGAAAGGGACTTATAGAGAGAGCATTATATGCTTTTAAGGATGTCTCACCACTTATCATTGCAATAAAAATGTTTGAAAGGATCAAAACTAAACTTTTTGGATTTTGTGGCTTTTCGGAGGTCAAGGAAGCCAATATTATGGATGAGGCATCACAGTGGGGTGTCTTTTGGAGAGAAGAAATGAATGTTTCCCGTAGTGACTGAATTTGAGTGAATCAAGAGCTTCAAACCCCGCAGAACATCTACTCTCCACAGTATGAATTACGAGAACCTCAGCTGCCTTTCAGTCATCATTAGGACTGGGGGAGGCAGGGAGGGAGTAGGAATACTCTGCTTTGGGGCACGAGGGTGGAAGCCCTATGCAAGGAGCATGGGTGAAGCTTCCTCTGTTAACAGGACATAGTGGATTTCCTGATGTGGGCCCACAATTTCTGAGTCTGAGACTAAGAATGGAGCCAGGAAACCCTGAGAACTGAGCAATGGATCCTCTGAGAAAAAATGAGGCCGATCGGTGGTGGTTGCAGGTTAGCAGAAGCAAATAGGCAGGTCCAAGAACAGAGGAGATTGACCCATAAGAAGAGGGCTTAAAAAGTGGGTTTTGGTGCCAAAGAACCACATACTTTGTTTATCACATTTATGGAACCAAACTGTTAAGAGTTTCCAATGTGACAGAGAAGTAAAAGAAGGCAAAGGCCTTTACTGACTCTGAGGACAGTGAGAGGATCTAAGAAAATGGGGTGGGGGGAATCTTCTGACCTGAGACAAAGTGGTTGCATGGATTTTTTTTGCTAGGGGTGGAGTTTGAGGGGCAGAATAAGTTATACTTAAGGAGATGATTAGGTTTCTCTTGTAGTGCAGGAAAGATAAAAGGAAGTTGTATCTAAGAGTGGGGGTACGGATGAAGGAGCAGGCAGTTTCTGGGAAAATAAGCTGTTGGTTTTGTGACTCAGCCATGTTGAGTCATGGCCATAGTAATTTAGCAGTTTGTACTGAGGCTGGAATCTATCAGTGAATTTCAAATTTCTTTTTTATTTAAACATGTAGTGCAATTCAAAATAATAAATATTTTTCTTCAAATTCTCTAGTGATAAGTAAATAAGTAGATCTTGCTAGACTACATCTCTGTAAAACATGATACAAAATCTTAATATATAAGGCCTTCTTTAGTCCTTGTCTTAGTAAATTTTTACTCATTGCTGGGACAAATACTCAACACTCAAAATGATAAAAAGAAAGGTTTGATTAGCTCACAGTTTGTGGAGGTTTCAATTCATACTCTGATGGATCCAAGGCAAATGACAGCAGTTCATGTTGGCAGAAAGCAATGGAGAGCAGAGGAGGAGCAGCAGCTGCAGTGCCCATCAAGCTTCTCTTCCTTCTAGCTGACAGCAAAGATCAGTGCTCCACAGTGAAGATCGTAGCTCCTCCAAAGTGGCACAGCTGCAAAGATCAAGCTCCTCAGAAGAGTGGGACTTCTCTATGGAAGGGTGGCAGGGCTAGGTCCCCACACCCAGAACTGTTGGAGCTGATTCAGCCAAGTTGACACAATTTATCAAATAACACAGTCTCCATATATGATAAGTTAACTTTTTTTTTCTGGAAAGTGGTCTAAAGAGGAGGTAATATAAAGAGTTCGCTCAACTGGTCTGATTGCTGCATGTAATGTCATTTATCACAGACTGTAGGGAAATGAAGACTGAGTGTAAGGAGGATGAATACCATGGCTAGGAAGCATGGACCTTGCATACTTCTGGTGGAAAGAGAACATGAGGTCTCAAAGATATAAGGGAGCAGGTGTGCCCTCCCTGCAGAAGACCTGCCCCACCAATGTGTCTGGACTAATGCAAACAACTGAAAACCTAAATAGAACCAAAGGCTGAGTAAGAGGAGACTCTCCTTGGTTTTCTTTGAGTTGAGCATATGTTTAAGTGTGATCTGCAACCTCTATACCAAGATGCTCTTCTTCTTCTTATAACTTAGAGACTAAAGGGAACTGTATAATTATCCATGCAAGCCCCCACTTGGATACAAATCTCAAGTCTTCTCAGCCTCCATATCTGCAAGTGTTACTTTCTTATAACAAATCAAGTGCTATTGGATGAATGAATGGATAGATCAAGATCTATCAAGTTGGTTAGATCAAATTGGTTCTTGTCTCTGCAAAACTTGGGTCATGCATCTACTAAATTCAGAAGAAATTATCCTGTGCAGCTTGAGTTCTCTCAGAACTGAGCAACAAGAACATGAATAGCATGTTTTATTTTAGAAAATAACTCCAAAGCAACAAACAGCAGGGACAGGGAAAAGTGAAGATGCAAAAAAGCCAATTTGAGATGAATAATTGAACTAGTTACAGTTCAAGGCAATGAACACTGAATTGCAATGGAACTACGTGAGAAATTGTTGAGACTATGGCTCAAACTGCAGTACCCAAAGCATAGGAAATGTGTGCATAGAGCCTGTGCCCTGTTTGTCAGCATCACTCTAGGGACACGAATCTTCTCACTTTTACTGATGCTGGGCACTGCTGCAGCAAAAGGTCTTGGGTCCAAACAAGACAGACACTTAGTGGCTGACACCAATAGCCATCAAATAGTGCTCATGGACAGCTTATTGATGCCACTCTAACTGCACTAGAAAGGAGAAGCATGGATCTGAGATCATATATAAAATATTTCAAGCCTCCTTCCACTAGGGCTGCACAAGTTCTTTCCAAAGCAATATAATTGAACAAAATAAGAAATGAATTTTCAAGGAAAAGAATTATCCTCAGATCGCCATTTATAGAAATATAGAAATAAATCATAGCAAGCAGATAAACGCTTTATGTTTTAAATGAAGACAAAATGTAATTTGAATTCCAATTATTTCCTGGCAATAAGTTCTGTCATAATTTCTCCTTTGTAGTGGTACATCAGGTAATTTTCATTTCATGAACTGTGAGGAAATTGTCATATCTTACTATGCTGTAGATTTACATGTTTTATGTGTGTGAGGCTACACATAACATGAAAGACAGGGCTATGCTTTGAGAGGTGTCAGGAATCCAGGACACTTAGTGTTTAGATTACTCTGTTATCTGTTAGCACTGTAACTCTATCTCGCCCTTTGTCCTATCTGAGCCTCATATTCCTATTTCATAAATGAGAAGAATTTCATAGATCCTGTACTCCCCCAGTAAAAATGAAGTCTGCACCATAGTTAGGAAGGTGAAGTAAAGCTAACACATCACCCACACTCCTCTCCTGCTCAATGTGTTCTTCTATAGCTTTATTCAGGCCTTAATCCCCTGCACAAATGAGTCTGGCAAACTGCCTCCCAGTGCCTTAATGCAGTTCCTTTCAAGAGGAAAAACATTTTCACACATTAAAACAGGAAATGCAAATGACTCATTCTCTCCCTGGTGACCAGACTGTTTATTCAGTAAACATTTTCCCCCAAAAGACCTTTTACAAGCCCTGCTGCGAGTTATCATTCCACATCTTATTACATGAAGTCTGAGCAGCTATGACTCTGACTAATGGGGTCGGAGCAGATCTATTTTGAGGATGGATTCATTAGACGCTAATTGCACGAAGAGTGTTCAAGTTAATTCCCACATCTTCTGTTTCCATAATCCTTGGCCCTGCATGGTAATAGCTAAACCCATCTGTCTCCATAGAAACAGAGGAAGCTGTGAAAGACCAACAAAACTTGACTCTGCTAGAGAGAGAGAAAGGAAGGCATAAAGCTAACGCTTTGTACACAACTCTAGTGTGGACATTGAGAATAGGAGGATTCTTAGAAGATAGAAAATAGAGGGTGAAATAAGACATAAGTCTCAGGGTTTAGTACCCAGGTAAATGTGACACAAGGTCTTTGGGGAATAATATATTGGACAGAATGAAAAAGTTGATATACAGTAAGATCATATTTGAGAAGAATGTTAAGACTGCAGTAAGGAAAAGATTGTTTCCTCAGAAAAGAGAATAAGTCAGAAAAGCTAGATATCTACATGTACAAGAATAAAATCAAACAATTGTTTTATATCAAGAATGAAAAAAAATACAACCTCAAGATTGATTGGAAAATTAAATGTAAAATGGGAGCTGTTATTTTTGGAAAAGCAGCATATAATTGGTCATGGAAGATACTCAAAATTATGGTTAACTAATGCAAAATCAGACAAAGGGAACTGTAATATGTCAAACTAAAAAGGTTCTCTAAAGTAAAGAAACACTATTAATTCAGAGATTTTTGTTAACTTCAGAGGTTATCGTTAATCTCAGTTCCTTTATATATTTCTGCAGTTGTTTCTTTACTTCAGACGTTATTGATTCAGACATTTCAGCTGTGTGATTCCCAATTTCTTCTGTGCTAGTGTCCTCTACACTTGTTGTGTGGGCTCAGGGCCTTAGATTGCATTTTGCTCCTTCTCAAAGGACGGTCCTGCTACAATATATGGTTAGATGCCTAAATTTCTGTGTAAAAATATGCAATTGCTTATTCAACTTATTGAAATTTTTTTTTAATTTTTTCTTCATATTCTGTAGGGATTTAAAGTTTAATGTATCAATACTTGATGGAAAATACCTATTTTATGTTGTGTCTAAGATGTTTGATATTCAGACAGATATTAGGGTTAAGATCAACTGCCTATTTTGTAGAGTAATAATAATAAACTTCTCTTCCGGAGGGTTAACAGCCTAAGATTTCAGACCGAAAATTAGAGAAAAAGAATGACTGCAAGGACAGTCAACATGTTGGCCCTAGCCTTTCAAGTTCAGTGAATACTCAGGACATAGGAGAACCTGTAATGTAACATTATGTGACTTAGTTGTGTCCAAAGTTCTCTGATCAAAGAGATTATGGGGCCATAGAGAAAAGTGAATGATGATAGACAGTGTGCCAAAGGAGAGTCGCGTCTAGAGAAAACATTCTCTCAGGCTTTTACAGAGAGGGAATTGGTCAAGCAATAGCTGTGGTTTATCCACATGGCTGACACTGACAAAGGATCTGCAAACTGAGATACAAGGTTGCAGGATTAATCCAGAGGAGATTGGACTATTCTTATGAGACACAAAAGTTACATTTCTTGTTATATAGTTCTTACTTTATGTTGGTTTTAACCATACAACAGAAAAATATAAAAATGAAGTATAAAAATAAAGTCATATTAATATGCTGAGCTATAAAATGCTCAAGTCAACGGATATTGACCTTGCCAGTCTCATGGAAAACCCACTAATATTATGGACTCCTGGACTGTACTGGAATATTTTGCTGAATTCACACACCTACAATATTTAAATGACAATGGAATACCCTTCTCTGACAAAACTAAACCAAAAAAGTGGATACAAATGAATGACCATTTTGTATCTGTATATTCAAAATAGGATAGATATACAGCTACATTCTCTTAATTCAATGAATAGAAATATTTGTTCTAAAAGTATTTGTGGACAGGATATCATGTCTGCATCTTGTACAATAAATAACTACTAAGGCATAATATGCCATATATTAATTTTTCAAACTGTCATACTAATTGGTTTTAAAACTATTTCATTGCTACCTGTTTCTCAATAAAATTATTTTAGAAAATGAAACAACATATGGAAAAGAAAACTTATATAATTGGATAAATATCTGCATAGGTCTAAGTGTTTAAAGTATAAAATGTACGAGGAAGCCTTACAAATAAGTCAGACACAAAATCCTGCCTAAAAAAAGAACAAAAGACTCAAATAGGTTTCTATCCAAAGATATAACATACGAGAGTTGTTAAAATTTACTTGACATTATTTATAATCATCGTGGAAGAGACCTTCAAACCAGTGTGATAATGTCAAACTTCTTGGAATGGGCATGCTCAAAGATAATAGAGAATGTCAAATGATAAAGAGGAGGCAGAGTAAGTGACACTTTTGTCTGATGTTGGTAGAAATGTACCATGGCCTATTCACTATGAAAGACAAAATGAAGGCACCCCTCAAAGTTGAAAATAAAACCACTGCATGAGCAAGCAATCCTGCATGTGGATACTAAATATGTGAAATAAAAAAGTGGGTTCTGAAGAGACTTTTGCACTCTCATGTCCATTATACCATTATTCACTAAAATATTAGTTAAGAGTTGAAAGGCACCTCAGTGTCTATGGATAGATAAGTAGAGAAAAATGTTAAGCACCTATAACAGAAGTACCCTGAATCTTTTTAAAGAATGGGATTCTGTTGTAAGTTACAGAATGGAGGGCCTTAGAGGAACTTATGTTGAGTGAAATATGCTAATGCTAAGATGATAATGGTGTGTGATTACTCTGAGAAGTAGAAATGAGAATGGTGGATTCTATGGACACAGGGGAAGGATGATGTGAAGTGTCAGGAGAATGGATTTAGGATTTTAGTCATGAAAAATAAAAGAACTCAGAAAATCTGCTATCAAACAGTGTACATGAAGTTAAAACCATAGTGGACACCCAATACATTATAAAAAGGGGTTCGTATTATGTTAAGTGTGTGCGAATTTAGCTATAATGAATAACTAGTGTAGAGACTGCAGTGTGTGTGTTGTTGTGATGCTCAATATATATTATGATTTTACCAAAGAAGCACTTTGCCTTTGATCCAGAGTTCTCATGAAAGTGATACCATTATTAGGTGATCCTATAAATTACCACTAGGATGGTTTGATGGTTAGTTATGATATATCGGACATCGCAAGAGACTATTTTAATTTTAATTCTATTTTAGAAGTAACTTGAACTTTTTAAAAATGTGTTTTAGTATAGGGACCAGTGGGTCTCACTACACAGATCAGACTCATAAGTGAGCCTTCAGTTTTCAGCCTCCCAAGAGCTGGGATTATGGTATGTGCCATCTCATCCAGTCTCAGTCACCAACTCAACATACTCCAGGGGTGAGGCTGGCAATAACCTGAACTTTAGATGAATTCACTTCTTAGCCCCTTCCCTCTTAGTTAACCAAAAAACCCTCAAAAGGGAAACAAATTTTTAACCTACAATTAATTGTAGGTAAGGTAAAATTTAACCATACATAAAAAAAAACCCAGAAAATGCAAACTTTATGACACTTCTGTAAAATTCCAAAATAAAGTAATATGATTTGATAAAGGGTCTTGATATGTAGTCCAAAAGTCATAGCTATCCTTCTAGCTCAGCCTGCCTGTGCTAGGATTACAGGGAAACACCACCATGGCTACTTTTGGAGCTGGCATGCTACACCTGAGTTCTGGGCCAACAGGACACGTGGTATGCAGATCAAACATGGGTCCTTGTGCTTTCCAGGCAGGCACTTAGATTGCTGAATTATCTCCCCAGCTCCCATAATATGTTTTATTTTTTTATTTATTTATTTATTTATTTATTTATTTATTTATTTATTTATTTATTTTAGGGAAGAATCTATGGGTGTTCAGTGTCTCACTACTAGATCTGACTTGTTGTGATTCGTAATGCTTCTTCTTCTTCTTCTTCTTCTTCTTCTTCTTCTTCTTCTTCTTCTTCTTCTTCTTCTTCTTCTTCTTCTTCTTCTTCTTCTTCTTCTTCTCCTTCTTCTTCTCTTGTATTTTAGGGAAGGTTTTACAGGGTGGTCAGGGTCTCACTACTAGATCTGACTCATAGTGATCCATAAAGTTTCCCATGTTACTTGCAAATGTATGAAGTTCAAGTATAAAGTTCTGTAGTGGTTGACATTACCTGATTTTGCATGAAGTTGTCATCCCACTGGAAATAAAGGCCTGATTTGTTCCTATTATTGGTCTCTTGTGAGAGTTATCTTGCTTAAATTTGCTGTCGCATATCAACTTGACTCAATTAAGAAACTCCTAGAAAATTGGTAAAGCACATTTCTGAGCACGCATGTGAGTTGATTTCTGAGATGACTGATATATAGACCATAAAACTGAGGAGAGGATGCCAGCCCTGGCTATGTGTGGCATGAACTAGGCTTGTTTCCTTGGTGGAATCAAAGATAAAAAGAAAGAATTGGTGCACAGTTTGAAGAGGTCCACAGCACAGGAACGGTGTATCAATTGTGACCTTCAGATATAGACATCTGACTTCAATTTCAGCAATCTATTTTTTAAGGAATTTGGTACAGTGTCTCACTACACAGCTTGGACTTGCAACAATCCTCCTGTTTCAGCCTCTCCAGGACTGGGATTACAGGTATGCATCACCACCCCCAGGCATTTATTCATTCATTCATTCATTTATTTATTTATTTTTATTTATTTATTTATTTGTGTGTGTGTGTGTGTGTGTGTGTATGTGTATGTGTGTGTGGTACTGGAGACTGAACGCAGGACCTTGCACTTGCCAGGCAAGTGCTTATTCTACTGAGCCATCTCTCTGGCCAAACCACACCTAGTCTTGATGGCTGGTTCAATACAGGCCACCATGGCATGTGGTACTGGGGATTGAACTCAAGTCCTGTGCTTGCCTAGGTAAGACAGCTTGCCTGTGCTTAGACAGCTAAACTATCTCCAGAGACCCAATTTCTGCAGTCTTACAATACAAACTCATTCCAGTGACTCTCCATGGAGGAAGCATCCAATCCATTTCTCATGGACAGATGCTGCAGTCTTGAATTTTTTGTTCCTAACTGGTGGCAGAGACACAATGCATCATTCTCCTCTATCTTGTCAAATATTTTTGTAAGATTATAAATATAAAGGTACTTGGGATGGAATGCTCTGGATATAGAAAGGCTTCATGAATGTGAAGCTATATAAGTGGACCTCTGATTGATTAATATAAGTAATTAAATAAACAATCAAACCATGTAATAGTACATATTCTATCATCTGAAATGTATCATAAGTGCACATGCTTTAGAAAATTCATTTTTATCCTTTGAAAATGATAGTAATTGTGGCTCACAACATTTGGCAGGATGACCGTCCCAATGTTATAAACCCACACTGAAGATAGTAACAAGATACAGAAAAATGCTGGTGGATGAGAAGACTATCCCAGATTCTTTTTTTTTTTTTT
>PVKA01053402.1:0-11255 GCA_004027165.1 Ctenomys sociabilis | reverse complement strand
ATTATCCCATGCATACTATCTGACCACAATGCAATGAAATTGGAAATAAATGACAAAAGAAACCAGAAAAACCCACTAAATTCATGGAAACTAAACAACACCCTACTCAGCAATCAATGGGTTGCAGAAGAAATTCAACAAGAAATTCAACAATATCTACAATTCAATGAAAATTCAAGTACAACTTACCGGAATTTATAGGATGCGATGAAAGCAGTTCTTAGAGGGAAAATCATAGCTATGAACTCACACATTAGGAAAACGGAACAGGAAGAAATTAGCACCCTAATATTGCACCTCCGACAACTAGAAAAAGAAGAGCAAATGAAACCCAGAGCGCAAAGATGGGAAGAAATCATAAAGATTAGAGCAGAAATTAATTCAATTGAGATGAAAAAAAAACAGTTCAAAGAATCCACAAATCAAAAAGTTGGTTCTTTGAAACACTAAATAAAGTTGATAAGCCTCTAGCCAACCTCATCAAAAAGAGGCAAAAGAAAATTCAAGTACAAGCGATAAGGAATGAAAAGGGTGAAATCACCACAGACCCAGTGGAAATTCAGAAGATTATCAACAATTACTTTGAGAATCTTCACGTTCACAGAACAGAAGACACAGAAGAAATGGACAGATTCCTTGAAAGGTACAAATTACCAAAACTGAATCAAGAAGATATAACAACTCTCAATAAGAAGATAACAGCCAACGAAATATGAAACGCAATGAAAAGCCTACCGACAAAGAAAAGTCCAGGTTTGATGGATTCACAGCTGAATTCTACAAGAAATTTACAGAAGATATAATCCCCACACTCCACAAACTCTTCAATGAAGTTGAAAAGGAAGCAGTCCTCCCAAAATCATTCATGGAGGCAAGTATAACACTGATTCCAAAACCAGGGAAAGACACAACCAAAAAGGAGAACTACAGGCCAATCTCCCTCATGAACATAAATGCAAAAATACTCAATAAAATCCTGGCAAATAGAATACAGCAAATCATCAAGAAGATTATACACCATGACCAGGTAGGATTCATCCCAGGGATACAAGTATGGTTCAATATTCAAAAATCTATAAACGTAATACACTATATTAATAGACTGAAATCTAAAAACCACATGATCATCTCAATTGATGCAGAGAAAGCTTTTGACAAAGTCCAACACCCACTCATCTTCAAGGTCCTGCAGAAAATTGGAATAGATGGACTCTATCTCAACTTGATAAAAGCCATCCATGACAACCCAAAAGCTCATATAGTCCTAAATAGGGAAAAACTGAAATCTTTTACTCTTAAATCAGGTACAAGACAAGGATGTCCTCTATCACCCCTCCTATTCAATATAGTCTTGGCATTCTTAGCAACAGCCATTAGAAAAGAGGGAGAAATAAAGACAATAAGAATAGGTAAAGAAGAAGTTAAATTATCACTATTTGCAGATGACGTGATACTTTACTTGAAGGATCCCAAAAATTCCACAAAGAAACTACTAGAACTGATACAGAAGTTCAGTAGCATAGCAGAATACAAAATCAGTACTCAAAAGTCAATAGCACTCCTCTACACAGATAACAAGCACACTGAAAGGGAAACAATAGAGCCAATACCTTTTCCAATAGCAGCACGGAAAATGAAATACCTTGGGATTCACTTAACCAAGGAAGTCAAAGACCTTTTCATGGAAAATTACAACACCCTAAGAAAAGAGATTATAGAGGATTTCAGGAAATGGAAAGATATTCCATGCTCCTGGATAGGAAGAACCAACATTGTAAAGATGGCCATACTCCCAAAATTGCTATACAGATTTAATGCAATCCCTATCAAACTGTTACCAACATACCTCACAGACCTAGAGAAATCATTCCTAAAATTTATTTGGAACCACAAACGACCTAGAATAGCAAAGGCAATCTTGGCCAATAAAGACAAGGCAGGAGACATCACAATTCCTGACTTGAAATTATACTACATGGTTTTCTCGGTAGTCCGCCTTCACCTCTGGAGCTATCCACCCTAGTCTCTGAACTTGTGACTCCCGGACAGGCATCGTTGGCGTGAAGAGGCCGGACTCGGGGGTAGTCGCCGGGCAATGGCTGCCATCCGAAAGAAACTGGTGATTGTTGGTGATGGAGCCTGTGGTAAGACATCCTTACTCATAGTCTTCAGCAAGGACCAGTTGCCAGAAGTATATGTTCCCACAGTGTTTGAGAACTATGTGGCAGATATTGAAGTCAATGGAAAGCAAGTAGAGTTGGCTTTGTGGGACATGGCTGGACAGGAAGATTATGATCACCTGAGGCCTCTCTCCTATCCAGATACCGATGTTATACTGATGTATTTCTCCATCGACAGCCCTGATAGTTTAGAAAACATCCCAGAAAAATGGACTCCAGAAGTGAAGCATTTCTGTCCCAATGTACCCATTATCCTGGTTGGAAACAAGAAGGATCTTCGGAATGATGAGCACACAAGACGGGAGTTAGCTAAGATGAAGCAGGAGCCAGTAAAACCTGAAGAAGGCAGAGATATGGCAAACAGGATTGGTGCCTTTGGGTACATGGAATGTTCAGTGAAGACCAAAGATGGAGTGAGAGAGGTTTTTGAAATGGCCACGAGAGCTGCTCTGCAAGCCAGGCATGGGAAGAAAAAATCTGGGTGCCTTGTCTTGTGAAACCTTGCTGCAAGCACAGCCCTCATGCGGTTAATTCTGAAGTGCTGTTTATTAATCTTAGTTTATGATTACTGGCCTTTTTCACTTATCTATAATTTACCTAAGATTACAAATCAGAAGTCATCTTGCTACCAGTATTTAGAAGCCAGCAATGATTATTAATAATGATGTCCAGCCCATCTGACCTGCCAGGATTCTTCTGACACTGCTCTAAGAGCCCTTTCTGCACTCCACCTGACACACCAGGTGCTAATTCAAAGAATTTCTTAACTTCTTGCCTCTTTCTAGAAAGAGACAGTTGGTAACTTTTGTGAATTAGGCTGTAACTAATATATAACTAACATGTCCTGCCTCTCTAATCTGTCAGTTGCAGGGAATTCTGATGAGTCCCCATTTCAGTGTCTGGAGTTGTTCTGCAGTGGACAGACAGTTTTTTTGAAAACATGCTCAGCCAGAAGCCCCAAGTCCATGCCGCTGTGGCAGAGCTACAGTTCTGTGGTTTCATGTTAGTTACTTTATAGTTAACCATGGAATTAGTGCCACTTAATGTATGTTACCAAAAATAAATATATCTACCCAGACTAGATATAGTATTTTTTGTATAATTGGATTTCCTAATACTGATACTTGTCATTACCACAAAGAATGTATTGGTGTTTTGTTGTTGTTGTTATTTTGTTTTGTTTTTTAACAAGAAAATATATTTGGAAATAAAGTCAGATGGAAAATTCATTTTGTAAAATTCCCATTTTTTCACTTTGTCTGATACAAGAAGGCTATTGCCCCTTTTTGGACCCACATATACTAGTTCCCTTCCCCAGAACTGGGTTAGTGACTAGGGATTTTGTTTGAACACGGCATAGCCTTTCTCACCTGGGCTGCAAGGCCTGGCTCTAATTCACAGGGCTCTTTTCTCCTCACCTACAGAGGTGCCCTCTCCGAGAAGCCATCAGTTCTCAGGGGTGGTACTCGGTTTTTCTCTTCTCTCCAGCTCACTAAGCTTTTTCTCTGTACCAGTTAATTTTTCCAACTAATAGAATAAAGGCAGTTTTCTAAAAAAAAAGAAATTATACTACAAAGCCACTGTGATAAAATCAACATGATATTGGCAACAAAACAGACCTGAGGATCAGTGGAATAGATTACAAGATGCAAAAGCATCTACAATCACACTCAGCCATCAGATCTTTGACAAAGGGGCTAAACAAGCTCACTGGAAGAAAGATAGCCTCTTTAACAAATGGTGCTGGAAAACCTGGCTTTCTACATGCCATAAACTAAAACTTGACCCAGCTCTGTCACCATGCACTAAGCTAAAGTCAAAATGGATTAAAGATCTAAACATTAAAACAGAAACACTCAATCTCCTGGAAGAGAAAGTAGGAGGAACTCTTGAAGACATAGGGGTAGTAAAGAGTTCATGAACAAACATATATTTGCACGGGAAGCACTTGAAAAAATCAAAAGCTGGGATCAACACTTCCTAAGGAGCTTCTGCATGTCAAAAGAAATTGTCAACAGAGTGAAAAGACAACCCACAAATTTTGAAAAAATCCTAACTAGTAGGTCTACTGTCTAGAATATATAAAGAACTAAGATATAATAGGGCCCTCAGATTTAAAGACCCAGTTCAGAAATGGCATCTGAGATTAATACACACTTCTCTGAGGACAAAATTAAAGAAGCGAATAAATATATGAAAAAATGCTACACATCACTAGCCATCCATGAAATGCAAATAAAAACAACAATGAGATACCATCTCACTCCAGAAAGAATGGCTATCATAAGGAAATCAACCAACAACAAATGTTGGAGAGGTTGTGGGGAAAAGGGAACACTTCTCCACTGCTGATGGGAATGTTGCCTGGTACAACAATTGTGGAGGTCAGTGTGGATTCTTCTCAAAAGAGAAGGACTAGAAATACCATTCAAGCTGGCTATCCCTTTACTAGGAATTTTCCCAAAGGAGCTGAAAACATTGTATCATAGTGATATATGTGATAGCAAAATCTTGGAAACAACCAAGATGTCTATCACATGAGGAATGGTTGAAAAAGATGTGGTATTTCTATATAATGGAGTATTACTCAGCTATTAAAAATGATAAGCTTGAAGCATTTATACTGAAGTGGATGCCACTTGAACATATACTCATAAGTGAAATAAACCAGACACACATGTGTAAATATCGTGTAGTCTCCCTAGTATAACAAGCAAAAAGCAGAAATAAAAATGGAAGCGTACAACAACAACTAAAAACAATTGAGTCAGATAAGGCAAAGTGAGTGGCAGCATACTAACCAGATTTTCTTCTGGATGGTTAACAACCTAGTTCACAGATCAAAATTGGAGAAATAGAAGAGCCACAAGGCCAGCCAACATTTTGGCCCTAGCCTTTCAAGGTCAGTGAAAATTCAGGACACAGGAGAACCTGTACTACAACATCACAAAACTCAGTTGAGCACCAAATTTTCTGAGCAAGGAGATTATGGAGCCACAGAGGAAAGAGATCGAAGTTCTATAGTGTGCCTGGGGAGAGTCACATGGAGAGAAAACTTTCTCTCAGGCTCTCACAGAGAGCAAACTGGTCAAGCATTGGCTGGGACTCATCCACATGGATGACACAAACAAAGGATCTATAGAATAAGGTACAAGATAAACCCTGAGGGGACTTCACTGACCTCATACGGAACATAAAGTACATGTGTTGGTATATAGGTCTTGCTCTATCTAGGCGTTAACCATCCAGCAGAAGCGTATAAAAATGAAGTACGCACTGTGGGGCCATAATAATAAGTTGAGAAGTTATCGTTGACAACTTCTTCGGATAACTCACTATTGTTGTGGAATGCTGGACTGTGTTGGATTGTGTTTTGGAGTTCAGGCTAATGTAGTTGAATGACAATGGAGTGCCCATGTTTCACAGGTGTAGACAGTGTAGGGGTATAGAAAGGAAGAATCATGATGTGTGTGTATGGACAGTACAGTTGGGATAGATAACGCCATGCTTCTACATAATTTTATGAAAGGCAAGATTTGCACTAATAGTGGTTGACAGGATAATATGTCGGCTTCTAGTACTATGGACGACCACTAGGAAAATAACAAGGTACAAAGTATTAATTATTGAATCTTTGATGTAATTGAGGTATAAAAAGTAAGATACACAAACAGCTACACTCTCTTAATTTACTGATAAGAGACATATGGTATAATAATGTCTGTAAGTATAATATCATGTATGCACCTTCTATGATACCAAAACATTATGAAAACAGTTTGCAATGTATTAATTAATCAAATCCATCTTGTCAAGGTATCTTAAAACTGTCTCATTGATATTTGTACTTCAATAAAACAAAAATTATATATATATATATATATATATATATATATATATATATATATATATATATATATACCAAGGATCGAACTCAGGACCCTGCATTGTATGCAAGTACTTATTCCTTTGACCTAGCTCCCCAGCCTCAATAAGTAAAATATTTTAAAGGAAAAAAACCTTCCAACTACAGATTGTGAACCTTATGTGAGTTGGAAGCAAGATGGCAAGATATCCTTAATTCTTTCAAATGCTGTAGAGTTGTTAACCCAGAAGATGCTTCAGCTTACTTGAATTTGGACTGCAATGAAATATTAAAGAAAAGTTTATTATGTTTTCTGGGGATGGTAGATTGATAATTATTTCATATATCTAGTCTATTTGGGTCACACTAGTATAATATAGGTCCATAAATATTTAATTATTGAAGTCTTTTAGCTAAATACCAGCATTCAGTTAAGCCAATTACCTTGTGATGATTTAAACGCAAAGCAAAGTAAGAAAGATTAAGTTCACACACAGACACTATCAGTATAATTTGTTTTCAGTGAAATACCCTTCTTTCAAAAGAAAATCCTATTATGTGCAAGAAAAATAACATCAAACAGTGCCAGGGAGATGGCTCAGTGGAATAAATGCTTCCCTGGAAAGCTCTGGGTCTGAGTTCAATCCCCAGTTCCGGAAAAAAAAAAAGAAAGAAAAATACCATCAATTTTCATATTCAAGTGCGTTTGTTGAAATGCTAAATTCCAGGTCTTTTCCTTAAGAAATAAACTTCTAATTCAAAAAACTTAATTAATCTATCAGTGTTCCCAAAATTAAATTTGCACAAAGTGGGAGAAATTTAACTTTTGCATTTTGTATAAGAGCATTTTTGCTGTCACAGGGCAATGGCAGTTCCCCTGCATCTGCACTGTTATTACCTATACTTGTTCTGTACTATCTCTTATTCTTTTCCATTATGATAAAAATGAAAAGAATGACAACTTTTAAATAAAATACAAGATAAGAAAAGAGGTAGTCGTTTGTGACAGTGATTGGTGTGAAAGCGGCTTGGGAGACCAGCCGAGCATGCCGTTGGGTGCGTCTGCGTGGGTTGCGGGCGTGACGCTGGAGCTCGGTCTTGTCTCTAGGCCTTTCCGTCTGGTGTGCTTCTCTGGTGCCCTGCATTTGTCCGCCTTGAAATGAGTCCTGTCAGTGTACCGTGCCTCCTTTCTTGGACTTACCAATTATCAAAGTTACTAGCATCACTGGTACGTTTTTAGCCACATGCCTTGAAAGCAAAGCATCAAGAAAAATAGTGACTTTAATACTGTTCACAGACATGAGGCTGAAGTTATTTTCTTTAAACACACAGCTCCCATTTTCTTACTAAAGCTTCTTGCTTTGAAGATTATGCTTAGAAAATGCAAACAAAAATGTATCTACAATTTGTTATTGCTGAGAAAGAGCACAGCTGCGTGCCATATGTCTCTCAGAAGAGGGCATTCATGACCGAAGGGCAGCTCTGTCATTTATGCACTGCATCTCAAATTTATCTTTAAAAGCCTCATGATGAGCCATTAAGAACAGAACAATTTGGAAAATGCTACTTTCTGAGACAGGTAATTAGATTTAGGTGGATCTCCTAATATAATCTTTTTGTTTTTACTTTGCTCACTTCAGAACACAGATTTCACTTTAACTCAAGATTATATCTATGGATTGAAATCGGGACAAATTAAATCTGTTTCAATTATTTTCAGTTATCTAGAAGTATATACATATACCAACACTACCACCTTCTCAGAATCCTGCTGACAAAGCAGGGGTGATGGCACACACCTGTCATCCCAGCACTCAAGAGACTGAAGCTACTAGTTACACCTACCACTAGTTACTACTAGTTACTGCAAGGCCAGCTGGAATTATATAGTGAGCCACCGTCTCATAGAAATGCACCAAGGGAGAATCACAGAAAACTTTAAGATATGTCAAGAAGCTACACACAAAATATTCTTCTAACATAAATAATGAATTTTAATATTTTTAGAAGTATTTTTTAAATACTAAAGGGAGAGATTCAATCATGTCTTTCCTAAATAAAAATGCATAATCACCAAGATACTTGGTTGATAGAGAATAAACTCTCACATATTTGTGAAAAATATCTCCCAAGTTTATGCTGAATTTTGAGTGAAGTACATGAGTGGAGAACATTTCCTGTAAATTGAGATTTCACTAAAACTGGTAATAATTAAAAATGTTATTTTTTATTATTATTTATTGATTTCACCCATCTAATCAATTCCTATTTCACTGCTGCTGTGTCCATTTCAAATTTCAGTTTTTTATGATCTTCTAATTATTCATCAGAGTATAACTGTTCAAAAACCCAAATAATTCAAGCTGCAAAGCTTTGTTGAAACAATGTAGATTCTTAAAACCATGATAAGGGGTTCTATATTTTAGACTTGGAGAGCACAGGAATCAATTTTGCTTGCTTCAGTAAAAAATTCTTAAACATTTGCCATGAGCCAAGCACTACTCTGACTTTTAGGGGCCAACAGTGTGGAATAAAAAGCAATATAGCTTTGAATCTTGCATTCTAAAAAGAGGAAATATAAAATAAACAAAGAGAAACACTCAGCTGAGACCATGTCAGTAACAAGGGAGCTAAAGAGAAGTAAGGTGGGTTAAGCAATGAGGGACTCAAAGAGGATGGTTATTAAGAAGAAGACATGACTGCAGGCACAA
Organism: Ctenomys sociabilis; assembly: GCA_004027165.1. Taxonomy (NCBI): domain Eukaryota; kingdom Metazoa; phylum Chordata; class Mammalia; order Rodentia; family Ctenomyidae; genus Ctenomys; species Ctenomys sociabilis. Next base: position 2,499 of record PVKA01053402.1, on the reverse strand, counting down.
AAGCCAAGAGGGAGAGAGACTCACAGATATGCAGAGGAGCACTACAACTACATAATGGAGAAAGTCCAGAGATGTCAATAAGGGATGTAAGTGGCGCCTTCATAGAAAGTGGCAGTCAGTATAAATTTTGTTTTCTTACTGAGGCAGAAACTTGAATGTCATAATAAAGACTTCATATTTTAAATAAATAAGCATTTGAAGAATATTTTATCTGAATTAAACTTTGTAAATGTCTCCCACTGTTGCAAAAGTAATACAAAGGAGACTATTGATAGTTATTCCAATAGTCCAGGTAAGTAGTAACAGTGACATGGACTAGGATAGATGCAGGGATACTTAGAGTAGAAAGGATTTCCCCATCATCCAGAAGGGAGAGCATTTCTCTACTGGCAGAGAAACCAGTAGCTATAAATTGCTACTCAGTGACATTAGAAGGTTATAGGAAGAACTGTGCATGCGTGTGTGCGTGCGTGCATGCATGCGTGTGTGTGTGTGTGTGTGTGTGTGTGTGTGTGAAGGTTAATGTAGAATTTGCTGCAGACTTCCTGAAATGGGACATACTGTCACTGCTTCAACTATACCTTGCGATGTGACTCAAAAGCTTTTGGAACTTGTTTGTGAGAGAAGTTTTCAAAGGTCTAGAAATACAAGCTAGCTAAAGGCTTTTAGTAGAGCCCAGGGGTAATCCTGTTAGGGCTCAGAGGGTCCAAATGATGAGAAGAGCGTTGACAGGAAAGGTTGGGAGATTTAATGTGCAAAGGAACTCACTGGCAATTGAGCTGGAAGCTGTGTGTGCTACATGCTAGAAAAAAAAAAAAAAAAGTCTACATTTTTGTCCCTGTCCTGAGGCTCTGGAAGAATGAGGTCAACCAGCGAACCAACTGATCTGGTGGGGGAAATTTCAAGGAAACCCAACATTTTGGTCTTGGCTTACTGTAGCTAGACTCATATTGAGAAATGGGGACAAAATGAAGAGGTAAAAGTTCAAGAAGCTTGCATTATGATCCACAAGTTGCCAAGTATAAAGTTGGGAGTTGGTGGCATTGTGGATACTGATGACATCGCTGCCCTTAAAGGAAATGCTCTGGTGGTTTGTGCAGAGATAAGAGGACTGGCACTGTATGCCACACCGGCTCTGCCCCCAGGTGCACTGAGCTGGCACTGGAGTCCAATGTGGCGGCACAGGCCTGTAACCCCAGCGCTGGGGAGGCAGAAACAGGAGGGTCACAGCGAGTCCAAGCTGCAGAGTAAGACCACACACACACACACACACACACACACACACACACACACAAAGAAAGATAAGAAGAAAGATGCCTTAAGGGCATCTAGGCTTCTAGACTCTGCTCACTGCACCCTAAAATGTGCAGTGTCAATCCATCAATTGAGAAGGCAGTCCCCAAACTTATTTAGAGCTCTCAGCCAGGCAAGCTCTCAGAGGTGTTGCAGTCACTGTCCCAGGGGCCTGACTCCTGCCCACGGCTGACCTTGGTGTCATCCACAGTACAATGCTTTGAGCAGCACGTAAAGTACAAGACTGTGGGGATCTGGAAGGTTTCTACTAAGATTTCAAAGGGAGATCAAGCAGGGTGTGAAGGGCAAAGAGACCTGAAAGCACAGTGTGGGAAGCTGTGGAGATGAAGCCAGGAGAGAGAGGAGATCCCAGGAAGTCAGACGCACCAGTAACTGAGAGTGCTAAACAGGAAAGGCACAGGCCCTGAAGGGAGCAGGCCCAGAGAGGGGTCATGTAGGACCAACCAGCAGCCTCCTGGCACTGGAGCACACAGGCTTTCTGGAGCTCATGCCCACTATGCGCTGGATTGCAGATACTGAGCTACAGGATGTAAAATTTTCAGTGTTGGGTTTCAGTCTTTCTTTGGTCTTATTTTGTTCTATCCCTTATTCCTCCCTTCTGAAGTGGTAATGTTTACACTGTGCCATTGAACTTTGGGGTAATATGAATTGGATTTTTTTTTTTTTTTTTGTAATTTAGTGAAGGGTCTACAGGGTGTTCAGGGTGTCACTACTATATCGGGTTCATAGTGATCCTCCTGTCTATAGCCTCCCAACAGCTGGGATTATAGGCATGCGCCACCATACCCAGTCTCAACTGTTATCTCAGTGTGCCCCAGGGGCAAGACCAGCATGGCAGGTCTGGGGATCGAACCCCTAACTCCTGAGCCTGCTTGCAGGTACTTTAATCCACCGAGCTATTTGGCTGTCCCTCTAACTTCGATTTTTAAAAATTATTTTTACAGATATCTGTGGGGAAATCAGGACCGGTTTAGAGATAAGGAACTCAGGCCTGCTCTGACTCATAACATAAAGAAATCCTCGTTTCTAGGGAACTTAAAGGACAGGGCGTTGGAACGCCAAGCCCTCTGAGAAGGACAGGTCCTTCCCCTTTGTTCTCAAAAGAAGCAGAGTGTTCTTGTTTGAGTTTCAGAGGAAGTGGCTAGAGTCCAATAATATTTAACCCAAAGCTTGCTGAAACCAAAG
>PVKA01053401.1:0-11256 GCA_004027165.1 Ctenomys sociabilis | reverse complement strand
AATGGAAAGAAAAAAAGGGAGAGAGAGAGAGAGAGAGAGAGAGAGGGAAGGAAGGAGAGAGAGAGGGAAGGAGGGAGAGGGAGAAGAGAGGGAGAAGAGAGGGAGAAGGAGAGGAGAAGAGAAGAGGGGAAGGGAAGGGAAGGGAGGGGAGGGGAGAAGAGAGGAGAGGAGAGGAGAAGAGAGGAGAGGAGAGAAAAAAAGATTCCTGAGGGATTCAATATCAAAGATGAAACACAAAACTGTAAAACATTAAAAAAATTATATGTATTTTATATATTTTAGATCTTTCTCTAAGGAAGATCCCTAAGCAAAACAAAATGGAGACGATGTCAACAAATCCATGTTTCTGGTGCTCAAACACCCTAGCGGGGAACAAACAAAAGGAAGCAACGGAAATGAACAGACTACAGAAAAAGAAACACCATTTATGAGCAAATGTAAAACCAACCTTCTATGGGCTGGTCAAATAGTGCAGTGGATTAAAGCACCTACAAGCAGGCTGAGAGGGCAGGAGTTCGATCCCCGGGCCTGCCGTGTTGGCCTCACCCCAGAGGTGCACTGAGATGGCAATTGAGACTGAGCTCGGTACTGTACGCCTATAATCCCAGCTCTTGGGAGGCTGTAAAGAGGTGGACCACTATGGGTCCAATCTAGTAGTGAGACCCTGAACACCCTGTAGACCCTTCCCTAAAATACAGGAAAAAAAGAAAACCTAACATTCTTAACCCTAGATATTTCATTTCTAAGAGTTTATCATTGGAAACTATTATTGCCAATGCTCCAAAGATGCATGTGTATAACATGTTAACTTTGATATTGTTTGTAATACAAAAACTTGGTCTTAAATTTCTATCATTAAGGGCATTAAGGTAAAGCCATGAAGGAAACATATGGGCTCCATTTACAAATGAGGAGTGAGCTGAATTAGAAAATACTCCAAGTTCTATGACTAAATGCAAAAAGTTGGTTACAGGATTGGACTTATCAAATCATTTGACTTAAAAGTTGTAACTGAATGTGCTCATGTGCTTGTCATTATGATACTCTGAAAGGCTGTGGCAGGAGGATTGTAACTTCAAGCCCCGCCTGGACAATTTAGAGACTTAGTAAACCTTGTCTCAAAACGGTCTGTGACATAGCCCAATGCAGAGATCCTAGATTTGTTCCTGAGGCCACAACAGAGAAAAAAAATCCCGGAAGCTTTCAATATATACCTAAATGTACATGCACATAAAGGTAATTAATGACCAAAATTATACATATATGCAACACTAGAAAAAGACTTAAAGATTTATTTCATAAATCTATTCTTTGGAATTGTGACAAGAATATATTTACACATTATCAATGTGTTTATCTTCTAAGTCTTAGGAAAATAAAAATAATACCTGATGACAACTGAAAAATTAGAAAATACACAAAATAATAAAAAAAGATTTAAAATCTGTATTTCATTATTCAAAACACTTCCACTTGCTTTACTGAATATATATATATATTACATACATATGAGCACATACATAGTAATGTTTTTTATATTTTTAGGGAAGGGTCTACAGGGTGCTCACAGTGTCACTACTAAATTAGACTTGTAGTGATCCACCTGTTTACAGCCTCCCAAGAGTTGGGATTACAGGCCCGCGCCACCACACCCAGTCTCAAACGCCATCTCAGTGCGCCCCAAGGGTGGGGCCAGAATCACAGGCCAGGGGGATCGAACTCCCAGCCCCTGTGCCTGCTTGCAGGCGCTTTAATCCATTGGGCTATTTGGCCAGCCATACAGAGCATTTTTAGATCTTACTTCTTTCCTGTATTCCTCACATATCCAATTTCTGGTAATTACATGATATTCTATTATGTCAATTTGTTATCGTTTACTTAACCATTCTCCCATTGTTTGATGGAAAGTTGTATTCCTACTTATTATATACTAAAAAGTAATGTATATAATATGTATATATTTATTATATATATATATGTGTGTGTGTGTAATAGGTAGGTACATATGCAAATAGATAAATCTTTGATAAGATTTTCCATCTTTCCATTTCTGACTGCCTCTGATGAGATCCTCTCCACGGAAGTAAAGGTTTTAGTCAAAGGATGGAAACAGCTTTAACTTTCCTACATAGTTGTTGTTTTTTTGGGAACTGGGAATTGAACTCAGGCCCTTCCTCTTACCAGGGAAGCAGTTATTCCACTGAGCCATCTCCTCGGGCCCCTACATAGGATTTAAAATAAGAGTAATTGAACAGCCCTGAGCTACCTGAAGTCAGGACCCAGGCCTAGACAGTTGTTATAAAATTAATGAGCCTTTCTAGGCCTTGCTTCAAAAATTCAAGTTTTGCTGAAATAAATGATTTCAGCTAATTATATGAGAGTGACATTCCTGAGTGAATTCTCTGATGCAGAACAAAGGTGACATTAAATAGGAATTAGAGAATTTGAGTTAAATGGTGCCCATAACTTGGGTCACCTCAGGTCACTCAGGTCATTTAACCTCTCTGAGCCCTAATTAACATGGCTCAAAATGAAATGGGTGACATTGGCCCTTCTGCAGGACTATGGTGAGGTCTAAGGTGCTACCCAGACCCCCAAGCTGCAGCGCTAGGTTCTCCCATGGTTTTATCAAGAAGGAGATATTTCTTGCAACGATGTGAAAAAGGAAATAAGCCTGCGAGGGTTAATGGTTTCCTTCAGGAAAGCCTCATCAGATTCTCAGCATCACATATCATATTAACAGCATCGAGTACACACACTGAGAGAAGCCAGAGTGACCAGCTTGGAAATTTCATTCAGAGCTTAAAGAAATGGGGCTGTACTTTGGAAAGAAAGCAAACATTCCTTTTGCTCTGGTCACAAACATGGCCCTAGCATGTTAACATCTGTCCAGTCTTCACATCATCTCTTGACGCTTAGCTCCGAGGCAGCCTCCCCATCCTGTCACCCTGTCATTACCCAGAAGCATGGAAGCCTGGGAAGCCATTTTGTGTGATGGGATCTCTCTGCCCCTCCATGTTAGAGATGACAGGTCTGGAAAGGAGGTGCTTGTCCAAACTGTTTAATCAGATTATATCTTCCAGGAACTGGGGAAAAAAGAAAATAAAGCCAGCCCATGTCCTTCAACTCTGTCATAGCATAGCAATCTTCTCTTCAGGTATAAACTGCTATTTTTTCTATTACTTTAACTCTTGCCCTACCTAAGAGGACATAGTTCTTCAATTATTGGAAGAATAAAATCATAGTCTGTTGTACATTCCTAAATTCCTTGTTTTCTCTGTCTTTCATTCCCCTCCTTCCCTCCTCTCTCTGGACACTTTCTTTATGACCATACAACTAATTAGACAGACAAACTCACAAAACATTAGGACTTGTCATGGACAACTTCTCCCCATGCAAATTTCTCCCTGTGGGTAGGAAAATCTAATAAAATCAGGTTTCACACCTACAGTGCCCATTCTCAATCAGCTGCTGAAATTTTATAAACTGACAAAATGAGCTTGTGCTGGAACAAGAATATGGAGAAGGACCACCCAAATAGCTCAGTGGATTAAGGCACCTGCAAGCAGGCGCAAGGGCCAGGGATTCGATCCCTGGCCTGCTGTGCCAGCCCTATCCCCGAGGCGCACTGAGACGGTGATTGAGACTGGGCATGGTAGTGCATGCCTGTAATCCCAGCTCTTGGGCAGCTGTAAACAGGTGGATCACTAAGAGTCAGATCTAGTAGGGAGATCCTGAACACCCTGTAGACCCTTCCCTAAAATACAAAAAAAAAAAAAAAAAAAAAAAATGGAGAAAAGATAGACAAGTCTCTTTCTAAAATGACAGCTTGCTGGATGCAATAGAGAATGTGGTGTGGCTTTTTCTAAGCCCTTGAGCAAGATTTCTGGGCAGCTATCTGGGGCAGCAGAAGCGGTGGGACTTGTTGCATTTGCATCTGATACAAGAAACAATCACAAAGATGCCCTCTGTCACCAACATGAGAAACCCCCAAACAAGTACTTTGAAACAATGACCTCCATGACTAAGTTCACAGTGATGTTCTCCCTACCACCTAGCACCCCACATAGATGCTGCGAAGCCAATCTTGGGGACAGGAAGGTGGAATTCTCCTAAGAAAAATGAAGAAACTAGAAAGAGAAAAAAGCAGCAGAGAATGAGTGTGCCCCCCCCATGGCTTTCCTGTTACGGGGTCCTGTGGTTTTATGTTTCATAAGACACCAGCAGCCCTGCGATAAATTGTCCTTTGTCTTTGGCCAAGTTGGCCTGAATGGAGCTCTGATATTTGTAACAGAAGGAGTCTGAATACCAATAGGTATTATTCCTCTCCGGTTTTCTAAGGGAGGCACTGCAAGTCACTGAAGTGAAGTAAATTGCCCAAGAGCAGATGGCTTCCTCTCCAGGGTATCTAACTCTGAAATCCAGATTATTTCCTCCGCGTGGATGAGGACAGGGTGTGCAGTGGAGTTTCGGGGTTCACTGCCTTGTGCGTCTCTTCTTGTGCTGTCTGCCAGAAGTCATGTAATAAAAGAATCCCATCCATCATTGCTTTTTTCCTCCTACACTTCCTTGCAGTTCACTCTTTTCCCTACATCTGCTCAGGATTACAGTCCCTCGCCACTCTGACCACAGTCTGGGAGTCTCTGGGTCAGTGCAGGTTGGTGAGAGAGGGATTGAGATCAGGAGCTCTTGCGTGTTTCCTGTCAGACCCGCATTCACACAGGATCCCTGTGGTTTTCCTCCACACTGATTGTGTCTTTAGAGGCTAAAATGCAATCGGTTAGCTTCTATCTGGTCAGTCTGTCCAAGACTACCACATTCTATCTCCATGCCACTTTGGTCCCATGCACACAGATTTCTGAAATGAAAGAATTCTGCCACCTAACATAATTTCTGTGTAGTGGATGGCTAACTGGTGGTCAACTCGGTACCCCCAGCTGACCTGAACTAGGATGGCGCTAGGCGTGGGGACCCCACCTAAAGATCGTTACCAGCAACATTAGAGGCAGAAGGGGAGAATCTGTAGAGAGGCAGTTAGAAATGCTGTGTGGAGAAGCTCTTACAGCTCCTGGGAGCTGCTGGTTCTCCTGGGATGTTCTGCTGGGAGACCTTGCCATGCTGGTTTTCTCTGTCTATGAACTTGGCTGCCCTTGTCTTTGGAGGAGCTCTGGACCTCGTTGATGCAGAGAACAGCCACAGTTCATCTTAGGGGAGCTCTGGTCCTCATTGTGAGCATCGCTTCCTGGCTCTGGGGTGGAAGATGGTGCACTGCCTGACCTCATGGAGAAGCTTGTCGGGTTGGCTTTCCTGGTGGGAACTTGGCTTTCCTCATTGCTGGAGGAGCTCAGGACCTCACTGTTGCTGAGGATGGTGGGGTACTTTTGGGGGAGCTCTGGTCCTCACCTTGAACATCGCTTCCTGGCCCCAGTGCAGATATCGGCCTGCTGGCGCAGACCTTCCATCCCACTGCACAGGCCTTCCAGCTCTCACCACTGACCTCTGGGCCTTCCCAGCACAGATTCGTGAAGCAGGCCTGCTTGAGACATTGTAGTGGGCTCGAGACCTCCAGTTTACTCCCATAGATAAAGGCTTTGTGGGCTCCAGGTCTTCAGCAGAACTCCTGCAGGACACACTATGGGCTCCAGGCCCTCAGCCGGATTCTTTGATGGTTAGTGTGTGGGCAGATTTCCTGCATTCTTTGTATATGATTCTTTGAGTGTTTCATCATAAAAATAACCTTATAAAAGGTGTCCTTTATTATATTGTTCTCCTTGCAAAAAGCTCATACCAAGGCATCCTGCTTTGGGGGTTTCTATGTGTTTGTGAATGTTCAACCCTGGCGATCAATGGGGTGACAGATGTCGCAGCCAGATTGCCCTCACATCCTTGTTTGTGAATGTTCAAATAAAAGTATCTATCATTTTTTAATCCTACATGCCCACCACTATCAGTGTTAGGAATTCGGTACATTTTTTCCCATCCTTTTATTAATGCATCTACTTCATACAGAGTTGTTATCAAACTATTTAATTTTATAATTTTTTTGAAATATCATTAACATCCCCCACATTGATACATGGTTTTGCAACCATAAGTTGAAGGACAAGTAAATGTTAACAATGTAATATGCTGGGCATGGTGGTGCATGCCTATAATCCCAGCACTTGGGAGGCTGAAAGCAGGAGGATCACTATGAATCCAATCTGTGTAGTGAGACTGTGTAGACCCTGTACTAAATACATTTTTAAAAATGCAATATGGAGGACTGGCCATATAACTCAATGGACTAAGTGCCTGCTTAGGCATTCTCAGGGACCGGGGTTCAATCCCCGGCACCACTGATCATGCTGGCCCTACTCCCAGGCACACTGAGCCACCCACAGAGTCCTCCAAGCATGGCGGCACACACCTGTAATCCCAGCACTGGGGAGGCCAAAACCAAGAGGATCACTATAGTCCAAGCTGTATAGTGAGACCCTGTACTGAACAAAAAGGAGAAGGAGGAAGAGGAGGAGGAGGAGGAAGAGGAGGAGGAGGAGAAGGAGGTTTGCAATTCAATGGGATTAAGTTCCACATTTACACTGGGTTCTTCACCACCCTGCTTCTACTCTACCTTCCCCCAGAGGGCAATATGTTGAACATTTGGAGCTTATCAGAGCACTCCCTAAGAACTAGGACCAGACACAAGCTCAGGCATCAGTACTTTCAGCCTTGCCAGAAACTCAAAGGTGCAAGAATAGCCGAGCCAAGTGGAATCACTAGATTTAGAGGAGCCTCCATCCTAATTTCTCCACAGTGGCTGTATGAACTGACATTCCCACACACACACACAAAGTGTCACCAGCACACAGTATTATTTAATTTCTTGATGTTGGCCATTCTTTCTGGGGTAAAACGGAATCTGTGTTGTGTTGATTGGCATTTCCATGATGGCCGGCAACAGCGACCATTTCTTCAAGTACTTACCGACCATTTGTACTTCTGCAAGTGTCTACACACTTCATTTGCCCATTTTGGGATTAGATCGATCTAGACAGTCTCCTTTAGAAGCCCTTCCCACACTCAGTCTCCCTTAGGCCCTCTCTACCGTACACGTGCCCCTCACCCACACTGATGCTTTTACAGCAATTTTTCTACAGCTGGAAGAAGCTTCCGTTCCTCACAAGCAGCAAGCCTGACCATGCGTACACAGAGTGGACAGTTGAGCTCACCCATTCTATTCAACCCACAGCTATTTACTTATTTTGGTGCCAGGGATCAAATTCAAGACCTTGTGCTTGCTGAGTAAGCACTTGTGCCCCTGTGCTATCTCCCTGACTCCAACAGCTATTTATTAAAACCACTTGTGACCTGCACTTCTCTGAGAGCTAGAGCTACAATAACAAGGACTAATTTTCTGAAAAGTCATCAGTCATCCAGAGCTTACCTTCTCATGGAACTCTCAAAAGATAAGGTTGTTTCCAGATACCACTGTTAGCATAAAGGTTGAGGACAATTTATAATAAATAGGAGAGGAGAGGAGAAACTTATAAGGAAGGTCCCAAATGATTGAACAATGGACAAGTGGAGCTCAAAGCCTGCCTCTCCTCTACTCGCTTTCAACTGTGTATGAGTTTATAGCTGGATGAGAATGAGTGCATATTATTAAAATAAGTACATAGATATTAACAAATGAATGAAAATTAAGAATAAATAGAAAATGTCTCTGTATCTTAGCCCAGAGTTGTGAATGCTCTTGGAGCTGTATAGGGGTTCACATCAATAATAACTCAATACTATATCTAGTTCTTAAGGAAGAAACTATAGGCTTGGAGAGAGAAAGAACAGACAGTCCAGAAGAGGTTCAATCATTCATCCAGACTGTGTCCATCAGTCAAGCTGTTTATTCCTACAGTTAGGAGAACTCAACTGCTTCAGGAGTAGCTGAATGCATAGATATGTGGGTGGGTGGAGAGCTAGATGAATGGATCGATAGATGGGTAAGTTGATAACAGAGTAGATAAATGGGCTAATGAATGGCTAATTGATAGCCATTGACCAATGGAGATTACATCTGAGCATGTGCCTTGTTGGGATATTGCTAATCTCTTACCATTGAGCAGCAAGAGCTCTTTATGAATTCTGGACATAAATCATTTGTCCTATGCACGTGAGTCTGTGGCTTGTCTCTTCAGTGTCTTCACAGGGTCTTTTGAAAAGGAAAGTTTTACATGTTGATGGAGTCTAATCCCAGAACCATAGAAAGAATTAAGTTCGTGAACTGAGGCTGCCTTAGTTTTTTTCTGTCTCTTGGATTTTTCCTTCTTCATAAATAACAACTAAGGGTTGGAGATGTAGCTCAGTAGTACAAGCACCTGCCTGACAAGTGCAAGGTCCTGAGTTCAATTCCTGGTATCAAAATAAATAAACAAACAATCAACAACCAAAGGTTCTGTTTGAAAATACCTCAAGTGATTTTTTAAAAATCAACCCCATTCAAATAATTATTAACATGTTAACACTTATTCTATGCTTGCCAAAGGCCGGGCTCCTCATCACACTCAGCTCCTACTGTGTTATGTTGTATGTATTATATCATTTCATTCATAGTTTGCAACGGCTCTACCCTACCAATACTCCTGTTATCTCTATTTGAAATATTGGTGAGGTTGAATAGCTTCCCCATGCATAAGTTCTAAAGCCAAGAACTAAGGTGCTTTCTTAATCCAAAGCTAAGGTCTGTAAGCACCATGCAGATTATGTGTTAACATGAGCTTACCACCAGGATTATCTCAATAACTAAATTTATTACTGCTAACTTATATCACTACCAACTTGCATAGGATGGGCAATCTGCAAACACTGCCCTTCCAACACCCTGATGCAGACATGTCCTCAAAGGCGGCCTGTCAGCTTCCTGCTGTGTCTGCTAGTGCCAGACGCCTTTGCCAGGGAATGGCTCAACTAATCTGAAGAAATGAGGGCAACTATGAACAATAGCTGCTAGGAAAGAGGCAGTATCATTAAAATGTATGCAGGGTAGAAAAAAAAAAAACAGTCGAAACACACAGAGACCTACACCAATTGCATAACAGCTCAGCTGAGCCATTTGATTTTGTAGCAAACTGATATATTTCAAATACTGACTTTGTGGGCCCCTTCCTCCAATTTAACAGCAAAGCTATTTTATGCTTATTGGCTCACGGGGGAAAGTGGGGTATGGAGAGGAAAGAAAGAAACAAAGAAATAAATGCAACTATTTTTTTGACTCTAATGTTTTTAAAAATCTATGATGGTATGCCCTGGAAAAAAAACTCTTAGCTGAGACAAACTATTTCTTGGAAAACATCTTGAAAAAGTGTAGCAACCATAAAAACAGGAACAAGGAAGTCCATGGTGTCATGCTTAGGCCAGTGACAGAGGGCCAAATTGGGTGACAGTTGTCTTATCCAATGTCCATGTAGCAGGATTATGTTTCCAGAATGTAAATATAATCCTAGGGTAGGAAGAAACTTCAAATTAGATTCAATTTTTTCCACCCTAATGAAGCATGGATCGAAACAGAAATTAGATTAAATTTCAAAAATATATCACAAGTTGTTTTTGTGGTACACTTGAGCTTCTGGACCAAGCATCACACCTGTGACAATGTATACAGTTTAGTTAAAAATCAGAAAAGCTTCAGAGGCAGACCTCTGTCTCAAAGGATTTCTGGGAAAACAACAAAAAGAAAAGTCTTCAGGCCACAAGTTCGGCGGATTTCTGGACAGCCAAAGGGACAGGTCATGCTTCACTGCCAAAAATAACTCAGATGAAAGGACAATTTGTGTCTTCATAGACTCCCAGAACAGGGACATCACACAAGTTCATAACACTCCTTCTTGAGAAAAGGGCCAAAATGTTACGTAAAATTCAAACCCGTCTAACAGCCTGAAGCCCGTGCCTAATATTGAAGCCTCTCAGATGTATTTGGAACCTTGTTTCCTTCAAGAGACAGTTGTGGTTCAGTGTTCTAGGGACTTGATGCCACTCTTTGTGCTTCTCTTTGAGAGGGGCTAGATATGCCCCCTATAGCCAATAAGCCAAAAGGAGGAGGGGTCTATGGGTCCCTGCTAAATTCAGCATCTGTGCTGAATCCACTCCCCTCTGCATGTCAAATGTCTTGTTTCTACAAAGAATTTGTACTCAACTCCTTGAACACCTTGGATTCAACTGATGTGTTGGCCATAGGGTAGGGAAAGAGGGCCAGGGAGATACCTCCTGTCTCAGGAGGGCCTGCTAGCTTGTGGGAAATGCTAGGGCCTGAGCCCAACTCAGACCCGCCGGGATCTTCACCTTCCCTCAAGCTCTCCTGGTGACTCTGGAAGGTTGGCAGAGCACGAGAAGAGAAGGTTGAGGGAGCCTGCCTCAGCTTTCTGGAAAAACCAAAACCAGCTCAGTTGTTCCAGAGGCGTGGAATGCCCTACTGGGGGCTCTTGCAGTCATGTGATTGGCATGGAGGAGAGAGCAGGCCCAGGTGTGGGTCTGACTGAGTTCAAACTCTGGTTTCCTTATTTACTAGTTCTGGACCATTAATCGCATTGTGCTCTGCAGGCCTCAACTTCCTAATCTGTGAGGTGGATATGAGGCTGACAATAGCGGAACTTAGTCCCCGGGGAGGTAGCGATGATAAGACAAAACAAACACAGGAGACATCTAGAATTCTGTCAGGTGCAGTTAGCCCTCCACAGGTATTAGCTGTCAGCATTTTTAAGAGGAAACCTTTTGTACTCGGAATGTCTAATAAAAGTTCTGAGACCATCTTGGAGACTGATTCCCTGTTCTCCCTTCTGAGTTGCAAAAGACACCAAGAAGGATTTTAACTGCTTCTGACAGGGAAGAAAGCTACAAGTCATTGTTTTCCCAAACTTTATGCATTCCAGAAGCAATTTCCTTCTTTTTTTAAATCATATTTATCACCCAACTCTGACAAAACTAAACAAAAAAGGGGGATATAAATGAAGGTCCAGTCTGTAGTGAAAAAAAAAAAAAAATATATATATATATATATATATATATATATATATATATATATATATATACAAAATAGGATAGATATACAGCGACTTCCTCTTAGTTCAATGAAAATAAAGATGTATACTAATAGTGTTTAGACAACATATCATGTTTGTCTGCATCTTGTACTCTGAATAACTACTATAAAGACAACAATTTGCATTGTCTTAATTATTGTAACTGTACTACTAACCTGTTTTGAAACTATCTCATTGCTATTTC
>PVKA01053400.1:0-11239 GCA_004027165.1 Ctenomys sociabilis | reverse complement strand
TAGAGTGGTTACATTACTAATAAACCAAAATAGACTTTAAAACAATTGTCAAACATATGTAAAGATATTTTCTAATGAAAAAAGAGTCAAATTCTCAATAAAATAGGTAATCTTAAACCTACATGCACCTAGCAACGGTCACACAATACATGAAAGAAAAACACAAAACTGAAGAAACACTTTTCAAATATAGTTGAGAAAGTACTCTCAACAATGTATAAAACTACTTAATAACATACTTCCAATAATAATGGGTAAAATGCCTAACAGATTACCAGATATGAACTCTGAAACCTTAAACAACTTCAAAAACCAATGAAACCTAACAGACATTTATAATAGTGCTTATTCCACTGAGCCCTCTCCCCGGCACCCCATTCTTCTTGACGACACACAGAACTCTCCAAGATAGATCACATGGTAGGCCATGAAACAAGTTTCAATAACTGTAAATGTATATTATAAGATGAAATTAATATTTTAAATCAATGGCCAGAAGATTCTTGTGATTTACTTATGTCTTCTTCTCGTTTTGTTGTCAACTATGACCTATAATGACGAGCAGGTATGAGAGTCATGATTTTATGTATGGTTAGCTACTTACTACAGAAAAAGAAACATAACCAAAGAGGACTACATATCTTGCCTAAATTAAACAATTAAAAACAAGCATGCAAGCCACGCTTCATGTCCTCCTTCTGTTGGAAGTCTCAGCTTAAATTTTCCCTCATCAGAGATATTTCTTACCCACTATCTACCAAGTCCCTACTATAATTCAGTCTCACGGCACCCTGTTCTCCTCCCTTATGAAACTCTTCACAACGTGGAATCCTTTATTAATGGGCTGAAAAAGGACACGTGTGCAAGATGAACAGGGTGAACAACTTGTTCTGGTTTTCCCGAGATTTTCTCAGGGTTGATACTGAATGTCCTAAGTACAGAAATTTTCTCAGCTCTGGAATGAATAGGGGGGTTAGCAGTGCTGTGGAATGAAAAGCTCCAAGGGCTTCTTCACTCACATCACACAGCTAGCTGCTCTTCCCATGAATGACAAACGCTATGGCTTGGGAGGTGACAGAGCAGCAGCTGACCCTCTCCTCCTTAACGGTACCAAGTGGCTTTGACACCAGTGGAAGGTCTCTGTGTTGAAGCACTGCAAGGTGCTCTTGTCAGGCACCGTGTAAACGCCATGTAACAGTAAAACAAAGATAGGTTTTTAGTATTTTAATAGGAACAGAGTCCCAGAAAAGGCACTGACAATTGGGAAGGAGGGAGACTAGATCACTGTTTCTTTATGCGGCTTGCCTGTCTTATGCATTGGGTCTACAGCGTCCCCCCCGCCAAGACTCATGTGTTCAGACAGGGCTTTGGGCAGGTGGCTGGGTCACAGAGGAGGTCTGCTGGCCCCCTGATGACTCCAGCGCTGAGGGTGGTAGAGGAAGGCGGAGCTCGGCTAGAAGGGGCCGCTCACTGTGGCTGTGATCTGGAAGGAGGCGCTGCCCTCCTTGGCTTCTTTTTTTTTTTTTTTTTTTTTTTTTTCCATTTATTTTTATTTTATTAAAATACAAATGTCAATCAGACAGTTTCAAGACACCTTAACCACACAGAGTCGATGAATTAATACATTGCAAACTGTTTTCATAACGTTTTGGTATTGTACAAGGTGCATACATGAAATTATATTTACAGGTTTTTTTATAGCTGAATTATATCAAGATTCAATAATTATTTACCTAGTGGATGACCATAGCACTAAAAGCCGACATAATATCCAGCTTTTCCTCCTTGGCTTCTTTTTCCCTCTGTTTCCCGGCTTACATGTGTGGAGCAAATTTTGCCACCCATCCTGTTTCTTTTTGAAGACACAGAACATGGAGCAGAACTCTAAGCCAGAGCAAACCTTCCCTCCTGCTAGTGGTGGGGTTTGGTACAATGTCCCAGTACCAGGAAAGCGGCTTAGGTAGATTTCCTGTGGGCAGTGGGGACTACTGCCGGGAACTAAGATGCTTTGCCTCTTTCCAGAAGTTTTTCTGTTTTTGATCACCACCGAATATGCAGCATCCAGTAAATCTCAACAACCTGGAGAATGCTCTGTCAGTATGTGCTGAAGCAATGGTCACAGGACTCCCAGGTCTCTCCTGCTAGTCACTACCTGTCACCTGCCTTCTTTGTCTCTTGAGTTGATCCTAATACAGGCTCATAGTATGAACACTTGTTGTGATCAAGCAAAACATTATCTCAGTTAATCTAGAAAATGAGCTTTTGCAGGAAGTGTCTACAGTGTAAATGTTGCATTGTCTCCCTAGTATAAAAAACTGAAAGAATAAAATGTGAAAGGAACAATAGATGTGGTAAAGTAGAAAGAAGCTGAACATAAGCAACAAGGAATGAAGATGAGGCAAAGAGAAGAAAGAAAAAAGTAAGGGGGAAATTACGCAAGTGTGTACTAGGGATAGCTGAGGTGATTGTAACACTTATTTTCATCAGTTTCTCAAGAGTAGTAGTCAATGTCTAAAATTTCCATATTGACTAACTCTGTATCCTGTTACCTATATTTTGAGCAACTACATCGAAGACAGCAAGTGCAATACAGAAACCATAGATGAGTACCTCTCTCCACATCGCTAGCCATACACAAAATTCAAATTAAAACAACACTGAGATACCACTTCACCCCCGAAAGAATGGCTATCATAAGGAAATCAACCAACAAAAAATGTTGAGGAGGATGTGGGGAAAGGGAAACCCTCTCCACTGCTGGTGGGACTGATACAACCATTGTGGAGGTCAGTGTGGAGACTCCTCACTAAAGTAGGACTGGAAATCCCATTCAAGCCAGCTATTCCCCTACTGGGAATTTTCCCAGAGGAACTGAAGATATTATATCATAGTGATATATATGTGTACTTATGTTTATAGCAGGACAACTTGTGATAGCAAAATCTTGGAAACAACCACGATGTCCATCATGTGAGGAATGGTTCAAAAAGATGTGGTATTTCTATATAATGGAGTATTACTCAGCTATGAAGAATGAGAAACTTGAAGCACTTGTATTGAAGTGGATGCCACTTGAACATATACACATAAGTGAAATAAACAAGAAACACATGTGCAAATATCATATAGTCTCCCTAGTATAAGAAGTCAAAAGAAGAAATACAAATAGAAAGATACAACAACGACTAAAAATAATTTAGTCAGATAGTTTGGGCAAACTGAATGGTATATGCTGTAGGGTACTAATAAGCTTTTCTTCTGGATGGTTAACAATCTAAGTTCACAGATCAAAAATTGGAGAAATAGAAGGGCTTGCAAGGTCAGCCAACATTTTGGCCTTTCAAGGTCAGCGAAGACTCAAAACATAGGAGAACCTGTAATGTAACATCATGAAACTCAGTTGTGCCCCAAATTTTCTGATCAAGGAGATTATGGAGCCACAGAGGAAAGAGACTGATGATCTATAGTGTGCCTGGGGAGAGTCACATGGAGAGAAAACTTTCTCTCAGGCTCTCACAGAGAGAAAACTGGTCAAGCAATGGCCATGACTCATCCACACGGCTGACACAGACAAAGGATCTACAGAGTAAGGTACAGGATTTCAAGATAAACCCCGAGGGGACTTGACTGACCTCATCAGATACAAAAGCTCCATGTTTTGGTATATAGGACTTGATCTATCTCGGACTTAAACATCCAGCAGAAAAGTATAAAAATGAGGTATACAACGCAGGGCCATAATAATAAGTTGAGCTGTAAATGGGTACAGTCAACAACTTCTTCAGACAACTCACTATTATTGTGGACTGCTGGACTGTGTTTGACTGTGTTGCCAAGCTCAGGCACTTATAATAGTTTAATGACAGTGGGTTGCCCATTTTTGACAGGTCTAGACAAAAAGGGGGATGATGTGTGTATATAAGCAGTACAGTTAGGATAGATATGCAGTGCTTCTGCATAATTCTATGAGAAGCAAGATTTGCACTAATAGTGATTGGACAAGATATTATGTTGGCTGCTAGTACTATGGATAAACACTAGGGAGACAACAAGGTAGAAAGTATTAATTATTGAAACTGTGATATAAGTCAGCTTTAAAAAATAAATATATAGCTACACTCTCTTAATTCACTGATTAGAGACATCTGCTATAATAGTGTCTATAAGAATAATATCGTGTATGCACCTTGTACGATACCAAACCATTACAAAAGTAGTTTGCAATGCATTAATTATCAAATCTGTCCTGTTAATTTGATTTGAAACTGTCTCATTGCTATTTGTTATTCAATAAATAAAAAAAAGGGAGGCCAATTGAAACAGTTAATGCAGCCATTGTGAAATCTTCAGAATCATTGTTGTCTTTAATTCCTTATCACTCCACCATGGAGCCAGTCCCTGGTTTTATCAGAAGTCAATAGAATGCTAAGCATTTCCTTTGGTTTCTCCTTAAGACAGGACATAGCATATGTGACAATAGACATATTTACTTCTGGATGGTTCCTATCTTTGTGTAGTCCTCTCTCCTGGAGTGTGGGCAAAACTTGAAGCTGGTTTCTAACCAACTTGGGCAAAAATGGTTTTGCTGTTATTAATACTTGACAGTATATGATCTATTTTCCTAGCAGACCAAAATAAATCCCCTCTCCCAGCTGGATTTAAGGAGCTAATAGACCCTTCAGAAAGTCCATATGGCAGAGTAGAGAATGCGGAGGACAGCCACCACCTGCAGTCCTGAGGAACAGAACCTTCCTTCTGACAACTGCAAGAAACCACATTCTTCCAGTGAATCATGTGGGCTTAAAGTGATGAAGAGTCTTTAAGCCAAGTCTCATGGAGATGCAGCTCATTCCACTCACATATGGCAGCCCCTCATGAGACCATGAGCAAAGGACCCAGCTTCATTGTAGCAGACTTCTATGTCAGATCACCTGTCACATAATAAATATGTTATTTTGGGCCAAGGAGATACCTGGGTGGTCTAAGCACCTGGTCGGCAAGCACAAGGACCTGGGACTGATCTTTGGTACTACATGTCTTACCAGCCCTGGCCATGTGGCTGGTGTACACCTGTAATCCTAGTGCTGGGGAGGCTGAGACAGGAGAATCACTATGAGTCTGAGCTGCATAGTGAGACCCCAGTAATAAATGAATAAATAAATACATTTTTATTTTGTAATTTTTTATGTATTTAGTGCAGGGTCTACAGGGTCTCGCTACTCGATTGAACTCATAGTGATCCTCCTGTTTTCAGCCTCCCAAGCACTGAGATTTACAGTGTTAGTCAACATCTCAGTGCACCTCAGGTGTGGGGCCAGCATAGCTTGTGGTGCCAGGGATTGAACCCAGCTCCCGTGCTCTGCCTGAGCAGGTGCTTTAATCTGCTGAGCTATCTGGCCAGGTCTTCTTTTTTTTTTTTGGCTGGATCAACTTGCCCTGGGGATGGGGCTGGCACAATGTGTGGTGCCAGGTATCGAATCGTGCTCCCTGAGCTTGCCTAAGCACACTTTTTAGACTGCTGGGCTATCTCGCCAACCCAGACATATCTCACCAGCCATGAGCTATCTCACAGGCCCAAAATTTTAAAAATTAAAAAAATATAAATATATGCTATTTTAAGCCACTAAGCTTGTGGTACTATCAGATGCAACAATTAAGAAAAAGAAGAAGAAGGAACTCATGCAGCATTTCTCCTGGGAATGTTCTAACTGAATCTCTTCAGGTACTTCCTTGTATATTTCTTTGAATCAGTGTGAAGACTCTTTGAAAAACTAAGACTGGAAATCCCATTCAATCCAGTTCTCCCCCTCCTGAGAATTTTCCCAAAAGAACTGAAAGCATCATATCACAGTGATATATGCGTGCCTACCTTTATAGCAGCACAATCTGTGACAGCCAAAATATCTGTCACCTAAGGAATGGATGAAAAAGATGTGGAGTGTTACTCAGCTGTAAAGAAAAATGAACTCGAAACCTGCATATAGAAGGGAATGCAACTTGAAGATAATACTCATAAGTGAAATAAACCATACATGTATGTAAATATCATATTCTCTCCCATGGTATAAGAACTTAAAAGAAGAAATAAAAATTGAAAGTTACAACATAGTTAAATGGAAAGTGCCAACTTAAGGTTTAAACAACAAAGAGAGAGAAAGGAGAAAAGTTAGGAAATATGGCAGGGGCAAAAGCATACATTTGTATAAACGAGATGGTTAAGGAAATGATCCTGAAAGTCTCCATCATGTTTTTGAAAATAGCAGTTAATGGGTAGAATTCTCACCCTGACTAACTCTATATACTGATAACTGTGAACTAAGAAACCACACTGAGGATAGCAATGATACCTGCTATTTTCGTCTTCTTTAGAAGATGTACTGCTTCTAATGTCATGTCAATTATTGCTGTACTCCCTTTAAATGTCTGTAAAAAACTGAATTCTCAATTTACAGCTGAAACTTATGTCCAGGGATTCTAGGGCAGAGCTCCTGCCAAGCGTGCTGGCTTTGGCAGAGAACCCATCACAGATCAAGCACCTAGCAAGATTTGACACATTTCTTCAGTTCCTTTTGAGACATGAAATCAGGGATCCATCTAAAGCCTCCAAAATAATTTTCCACCTGTACACAATAAAGACTAGGAGAAAAAGAATACCTCTCACCTTGTTCTTCTAAATGTGTACCATTTCTATTGTCTTGTCTATTAGTATTCTCTCTTTAAAACAAATTTAAAAAAATATAAAGTAAAAAAGGACAAGGAAAAAAGTTTATTGAAAGTAAGCAATAATGATTAATTATTTGACCAAGTTTACATACCTGTATATATTAAATTGAACAACAGATTTGACAATGAAAACATGCAATATAACAGCCATTGTTAAATTTTTATTCTTGTTTTGAAACTGTATCAAGTGCATTGTCACTTGTTACTCTGTTTTTGTTTTTGTTTTTGCTATTTGCTTTTACTCTTTACAATAAAACATTTTAAAACTGAGGAGAAAAAGCCTGAAACTAACATAAATTTAAAAACTTGGTCAGGGCTGGGGAAATAGCTTGGCAGTCTGAGCATTTGCCTAACAAGTGCAAGGACCTGGCTTTGGTCCACAGGGCCACTCGCTAGGCTGGCTTTGGAATGCTAGGAACTCCATGTCGGCCCCTGAAACCAGGTGTCAGTGATACACCTGTAATCCCAGAGCTGGGAAGGCTGAGAGAGGAGGATCCCTGGGAGTCTGAGCTGCATAGCAAAACCCTGCATCAAATGAATAAATAAATAAATAAATACTTGCTCAAATTCTCAAAGCTAATTTCTTTTTAGTAGAGTTGTGTTGTATTTTTCCAATTGTATTGTTCTAGTAGAAAGAGGAACTTCTGTATCCATGCAATGTGGATCACAAAATATCTGTTACTTAAAAAAATGCTGCTGCATAGAACTCAGTTCCATGGGAGCTACCCGTGTGTGTGTAATAGCAATCTGGTAAGTTAAATGTTTTTCTCCTATCTGTCATACAGCCAGCCTCAGCTGGGCTGCTCTACAACTAATGAAGTTCAAATTAACGTAGGGTTATGTAAAGCTACAGTTATAATTATAAACCTTTGAATTATGAATCTTTGAATCCTTCAAGGAGCAGCAAATGTTTCCATTCACAAATAACATAACTTCCTCAAGATTTTTCTTCTTTCAATTTCCAAGAGGCAAACAAGGAAAGCACTTTGATTCCTTTCCTTTAATTTTCATTTTAGTTTATTTGTCCATAACCAAAGAGTTCTGAAAACATCTCCTTTTTCATTTTAAAGGGAAAAAAACCCTCTCAGGTGTACATGCATGATATTTAAACTAAACTCCCTAAAGCTGAGTATGATTTATCTTCAAACAGCAGAAAGGGAAAGAGTAGAGCAGAAATCTTCAAATTTATATAAACTCATAGCAAGCTTCTGAACCGCCGCCCTCGTCAACTCATTTAGAACACAATTTTCCAAATGCCATTGCTTCTGGGATTCAGGGGAGAGGAGGAGAGGAGAGCACTTCCATTTCATTAGACTTATGTCAACTCCACTCTGAGTTTCTAGCAATAGGGACCCTTGGAAAAGTATGCTGAGTTTCCCTTTAGAGTGATGCCGCTGTGACTCTGGCTCCATGAAGTAGCAAAAGTAAATAAAATGACTCATGCTGTGCTCGGGGCCAGAAGGGGCTGGCGACATAGGATCAGAAATGCAGTGGCTGTGCCAGGCCCCACCCCCAGTGGCACATCGCTGTTTCCTCAATAGTCAGAGCTGTCACCATAGCCAAACTGCACCTTGGGAGCCAAATTCCTCCCTCGGCTCTGCGCAGGCAACTTCATCCAAAGTCGGTGGGTGTGGAATGGCGGTGTAAGAGGTTTGGCAAGCGCTCCACTTCGTTTTCTCATCAGCCACCTACTTACTATGCAGTAAGCACCTTCCTACCAATTTCCGCGCCAATGAGAGCCTGTTAGCTATTATCCGATGGCAGTCTGTGCTGTACGGTTTCCTCACTTCTGAAAGCAATGTGTGTTTCGCCAGTCAGGAGTACATTTTGCAAGTATCTGGC
Organism: Ctenomys sociabilis; assembly: GCA_004027165.1. Classification (NCBI taxonomy): domain Eukaryota; kingdom Metazoa; phylum Chordata; class Mammalia; order Rodentia; family Ctenomyidae; genus Ctenomys; species Ctenomys sociabilis. The sequence goes on along the minus strand of PVKA01053400.1, from coordinate 2,674 downwards.
AAGCACAAATGCACTTTCTTCTTGGCTTAAACACTTGTGGAAGCCAGAGGAAAGAAGCCGCTCCAAGGGAAAGCTTTGGATTCCATCAAATCATCCATGAGGTAGCCTGTGCCACTATGGTCTAGCTTGGTAAGGGACTGTGTTTCCTTCATGGAAGAAGTAAAAGTACAAAAGAGCTTAAGTGAGGAATAGAACTCAGGGTTCACTACGCTGGGCGAGTGTTCTTTGCTGCTTCCCTTGTCTTCCTCCTGGGACTGAGGTGGCAGTGACCTGCATATCCTGTGGGTGGTTTCACTTCCTATCGGGGAGACACTGACCCACGGAGTCTGCAGGTCTCCCCATCCAGGGTGGGCTCCTTAGGGAGAGACCATGAAGACAGTTTATCTCTGTTTTTCTGACTCATAACAAAAGATCTTGCCGTATAGGTCAAAAATGACCCTAAACGAGGCATTGCATTTCCTGCAGTGAAAAAGAAGGGCCTGTACCTGTCTCTCTCCCATGAACCCTAGAGTTTTGTCATAGACACATGTGTGTACAATGTGGGTGGGGGGGTCCACAGGGCCCCGGGTGCTGCAAGAAGACAAGCAGCTGGGAATGGATCCTTGGTGGTATAAACAGGAAGGCTGCTGAGGGAAGACTGTGCCAGAACTGAGTCCTAAAAGATACAAAGGCATTAAGGCAAGAATTAGCAGAGAGGGAAGGCATTCAAGGCAGGGAGAGTGTCAGGAATTAAGGCAGGAGGACATGAACTAGCAAGGGCATCAGAAAGTATAGACATGGACTTTCAAGCAATTTGCCCTGCAAGTACCCAGGGCCAAGCTGGGAACAACAGACTATTAAGACAAAGGGGATACTTAGTATCTAAATAATTAAGGACTTTTTAAAAAAAATTCTTGTTTATGAAAATTATGGACACTGAAAAATTTTAATCTAAGAAATATGCTCATATGTGTATAGTAAATAGCTTAAATCTGCAACATAATAAAGAAGATGGATTTTATCTGTGAAATGCTAAAAACAGGGAACCCAGCTGGGAGGCAGTTTCACTAACTGTGGGGAGAGACCACAGGAGCCAGTATTAGGACACTGAGAATAAGGGGATGCAAGAAATATTGGCAAGACAAGGCCAGCAAGATAGCTCAGTGGTCTAAAGCGCCTGCTTAGGCAAGCTTAGGCAAATGCAGGGACCACAGTTTGATTCCCGGCACCACATGCCATGCCAGCCCCACCTCCAGGGCAAGCTGAGTAGGTCACCAAAAAAGTAAAATAAAGTAAAATAATAAATATTAACTAGACAAAATGAGAAGGACTTTGGCTCAGCTACTGGAAGGAAATGAGTGGCTTCAGGGCTTGGGGGACATGAGCCTAAAATTTAGACAAGACTTAAGATCAAGATCGAATTATTACGCAACCCATGAAATTGAAAGATTAAAAATAATCCTTAAGAGTAGAAAAGATTTCCTAAGAGGAACTTGCTGAAGGAGACATGCAGTAGTTGGAAATCCTTGGGAAAAGCTCCATTTGAAGGTGACACAGTGGGCCGGCACCTCTGCCAATGAGGGTCGGCATTTTGGAGAGCAGCTTGGGAGATGACATGAGTGCGAATTGTGGAAGCTCAGCAGGAAACATGTCCATAGAAAAGGTGGCAAACAGTGCTAATGTCTCTTTGTGGAAAAAGTCCATAAAGAGGATGCCTAATGACTGGTAATGGGAAAGTTCTGAAGGATTTCTCTATAACAAAGGCACTACCAACTGTTTAATAAAGATATGAATGGAGAAGAAAGAGGAAGGAAGGTAGGAAGGAAGGAGGGAGGGAGAGAGAGGGAGGGAAGAACTAGACTAATGAAAGAGACTAAGTTTCTAGGGACTATTTAAGAAAGTGAAAAAGTGAAGTTTAATTTTGTTAAACAATGTCTGAGCTTCACAGGAACCCAAATCTTTACCTTTATAAATTCATATTTAGAAATGGTAACACAAAAAAGTCATTTTTCCAGTGGGCAACTTAACAAGTTAGTAAGACCCTATCCCAGAACAAAAAACTTCAGAGGGCTGGGGAAGCAGCTCGCGAGAAGCCGGGGGTCAGGCCCCACAGGCGCACTGTTTCTTCACTGACTTCGCTCTATAGCCTCATGCTTTGCCTGTCAGCACAGAGTAAGAGGCAGCACACAGACAAATGCAGAGCCCAGGCGCAGGCAGCCCCCTCCCTGTCACACGTAAGACAGCCTTGCAGTTTGTGGCCAGTACAAGACAGTAGTATTGAACAACAGGCTTTCCAAGCAACCAGCCAAACAGAAGCCCAGCCCGGAGACGTACTTGCCACAGTCCTGGAGGTTGGAAGTCTGAGATCACCCAGGCAGTTTGGTTGTCCCGGACCCCTGAGATGACCTTTCACAAGGTCACTAACCCTAACTATAAGGGCTCCACCCTCCTTCCCTAATTATCTCTCAAAAGCCCCTCCTCCAAATATACTGAGAAATACTTGCACATACAAAATTTTGGGAGGGAAACAAACATTCAGCGCATAGCGTCAGCCTTTATGTATATACTGGGCACCAAGAACGTCTTGGGAACGCTAGAACCCTCCGTAACTAGCTGCTAAGAGGTCGGAGACTTTATATTCAGAGCCTACAACTAAATCAATTAAACCTCTGTCCCTCACTTTCCTTGGCTTTGA
>PVKA01053399.1:0-11258 GCA_004027165.1 Ctenomys sociabilis | reverse complement strand
CATTGGCCGTGACTCATCCACATGGATGACACAGACAAAGGAACTACAGAATAATGTACAGGGCTACAAGATAAACCCTGAGAAGACTTCAATGACCACAAAGGAAATATAAAGTACATGTGTTGGTATATAAGTTTTGATGTACCTAGGTCTTAACCATCCAGCAGAAAAGCATAAATGTACAACAACGTCTTATATAGGCCCACATCATGGATATGTATTGAAATGCCCCAAATGTCAGTGGTGGAACCTAGGAAGTCTATTACAGTAGTCTGAAGGATCTGCATTAGCAGGCTGATCGATCTGAACTGGAGCTAGAAAGTAATTGTCAGGTAAGCACCAAAGCTCCCCTAAAAGTACCATAGCTGTCCTCAGCAACAGTGAGGTCCTGAGATCCGCTAATGATGAGAAAAGATGAGTTCCCATCAGGAAAGCCAATGTGAGAAGCTTCTTCATGAGGCTGAGCAGTGTACTGTCCTCCCCTCTAGACCTAGGAATCATTGCTCAACAAGAGAACCCACGGTTCTTCAGAGTTCATCAGGCAAGCCAGCATGATGAGGTCCTCCAGAAGAACAGACCAAGAGAACTAGCATAATCCAACAGCTACAAAAGCTGCAACAACTTCTTGAAACAGCATCCCTAACAGCATTTCAGCAGCTTCTCCTGTTCTCCCTTTATGTTGCTGGTAACAACCCTCAGGTGGGCCTTCACACCCAGTACCATGCTAGTTTAATTCAGCTGTGTGTAGTGAGTTGAACATCTGTTAGAAATCTACACCTCTGTGCTTCATACTTTGACTATTATGAGTCTATATTATTTTCCTTGCTTTACTGTACTTGCTTTTAATTCAGTGTATCTAGCACAAATTAGACACTTGGTAAGACTTGGTGAATTGAATAAAACTAAAGCTGTTGACCGTGTATTTCTATATTCACACAAGAATCATATTGATGGTACTTGTTATCTATACATGTCTGAAATTCAGATTTATTGACTTCACTGTCCCCAACTAGCTTTAATTGGAATAAATTACCTTGTTTCATATATGCATGTTTCGTCCTTTATATCCAGTTATGAAATATGAACTAAAGTGTTACTCTTAGTTTTTATTTGAAGCCTTTACTTTTTTTTCTTTTTTACTGTACCTTATTCTTTCATTTTCTTTGTGCGTGTATTTTGAAAAATGAATGCACCTTCAAAATATAATGTGTACTGAGCTAAACCAGACACACAAGTTTTAATATTGTATGGTACCTCTCATTTGAGTGAGAAAATTAGAAACATAGGGAATGATAAAAGACAGTTAGCAGGGGAAAAGAGAATGGATCTCTTGCAATAGGGAAATGGTTCAAAGAAACAGAACCATGCACCTGGGCCTGTGTACCCTGAGGGTTTGGGAGAAATATTAAGCAGGCTGGTGGAGCTGGGAGCAAGACACAGTAGAGGGGACACGCAGACTATGACTGACTCATTCAGAGCACCAAGCTCCATCCCTGGCCAGCTTCTGTGGTGCATGCTACTTTAGCCTAGGCCAGGGTCCCATGCAAATGCTTGGGGGAGTGGGGACCTGCCTGAGCGGGAGCAAGAAAGTCCTCTGCAGATCTAGCTGGGAAGTCTGGCCTCACCTACTGGGTCCATTTGCTGGACTCCATTGCTTTCAGCCCTGGGTCCTTGGTTACTAGGAGAATAGATTGTTGGTGTCTTTTCCCATGTTGCTTCTTGACCTCGATGTGTGAGAAGGACTCATTGGGCATGTGCCCATGTGCCTACTGTTAAGTCTGTGTGACCAATAAACTATGTCTTTCTCAAAACAAAAACAAAACAAAACAAAAACAAAGAATCAAGGGTGAGGAATGAGAAGAAAGGGAAGGGGACCTAAGCAGAATGAAGCCTTTCCAGAACTTCTAAGCTGGTAAAACTTTTCCATTCACAATATTGTGTTTATGTTTCTCACATGCTTTGTTACATAGGTATTTTTGTTACAAATCTAAACAACCCTCCTGAGGGCAGGGAGCACATTTTTCACCATTTTATATTCATTGCAGTGTCTTTCTCTGCGCTTTGAAGAATGTTTGACAATTACATAAATGGTCAATTAGGATGTGAGAAATGAAACATCTCAAAAACAGATTACTTTTAAATTTTCTTCTGACTAGTTGTATACAATTCGATGCTAAGTAGAGTGACTTATTAAATTCTAATCACTTGACTGAAGAAATGCCGACTTCATAAATCAGATTTTAATAACCTGTCTACAATTTCTTTAGGGCTTTCAAGATGCATGGTGATGCTTATTCAGCCAGTGAGTTCAACTATTGGAATTATAGAGCCAATAGTAAGTGAAATAAATAGCCTTTTAGCTTCAAGTTACCAGCCTTATTCCACATAGATTTACATGCTTCAGTTTGTCAGATGGTGTTCTTATCTAATGGAATTCTTCATGTATAATATGTTCAAATGTAGTATGTGGGAAATTTTTCATTTCATACTCAGACTGGAGTTTTGTCGTCTGGGTAAAGGAAGATGGATATTTTTGCATTGTGCTTTTGTACCATGGACTTTCAATTTGATTTCAATTTTTTCCACAATTTTACTGAGAAACAAATATTAATGGGACTATTGATTTCAAATTTTTGTGTCATCATTAATGTACTGATATTTCAGAATTTTTAACACCTCTGAATAATGCATATCCACTTATTGATTGAAATCTGAGATTTTAAATATAAGAAATGCTTTCTCATGGCCTCATATTTTTATTAATAACTCATTAAAACAGATTACTTTGCAGAGTATACACACACCAACATCCTCTTGCTGTGAACTCTTTGAATAGAACTTTTGAGTAAAATATCTTTAAACTGAGGGCCCCTGGTGATCAAATACAATGCAAACAATGGATACTGTTCTTTCATTCTTTGTTCACTAGGTAAGTAGTGTATTTTCTAAAGTTGCCTGTTCTTCACATAGAAAATTGGCAAACTTAGCTGATTCTAATCATAAAGTTGAGGTTCAGTAAAATGTTCTGCTTAAAATTAAGTACATATGATAAGTATCTAACTTAGAGGATGGATGAGCTATTTTTTGCCTATGATTCCCCAATCCTTACAGTTCTCGCTATGATGATGTATTAAGAAAATATAACCCTTGGTGCTTGGTCATAATCAAAGCAGTTGGTCTGCTATCATCCTTTGTTTTTTCTCTATTACAAGTAGGGGGACTGATTTCATAAGAAATTTGGTACCATAATGGCATGTTCACATTTAAATTGTAAGAAAAACCACATAGCCTATGCTGCTGGTAGTGCAAAACAGTTGCCAGAAAAACTTCTCATCTTTTGGCAAAATAAGCATATATCCAAAGTTTTGGGAGATAACATGTCTCACATTCTTTAAAACTGCATAATATACTTTGTGAAGAGTGGCAAGCTTTGAGTAGTTCTTTGTACTGTGTCTTGTAAGGCTATCAGCAAATTTGAAAACATATTTTAAAGTTATTATTCAAACTCAGGATTCTTTATAAAGGTTAATTGGAGGAGTAAAATGTGAAGTGTTTTGATTTTTTGAAACATTATCCTCTCCTTAAATTAGAAAAAGAAAACTAGCAATTTTTCAAACAATATACTAATTTTTTTCAGTTTATGTTTTAGATAAATATCTGGGAATGATATTGTGAGGGCATATGGTTACTCTGCCTGTATAAGTTTCAATTGTACTGCTCAGTTTTCCACAGTGAACATGTCATTGCATATCTACATACTGGAGCATGAAAGCTTCAATTTCTGCCCATTCTCATTAACATTCATTGGTACCTGTTTTTAATTATAGTCATCTTACTAGATGATATAGCATCTTAAAAATTTAATTTAATTTAATGTTATGGTTGGCCAGGTGGTTCAGAAAACTAAAGCACCTACTTAGGCAGATGCAGGGACCGGGGTTCAATTCCCTGTGTGCCATGCCAGCCCTGCACACTTGATATGCTGAAAGGGTTAATGAGACTGAGTGTTGTGGGGTTTACCTGTAATTCTAACACTTGGGAGACTGAAAACAGGAGGAATACCATGAACCTCATCGGTGTAGTGAATCCCTTTAGATTCTGTAATAAAGTACAAAATAATAATAGTGATAATAATAATAATAATAATTTTATTTTGAAGAGAAAAATAGAAACAAATAGAAAAAAGACAGAAACAGGGTAACATACAACAATACATATGTTACAGATTTCCAAAACAGGAATAGCTAATTAACAATGGCTATATTATCTATTTTTATTGTAAAATCTATTGCACACAATAAAAATTATAGTTATGCAAGATTGATGAACTAATTGAATATTGTTGCTTGGTTTCAAGAAATCTTAGTTTTTTGTTTTATTTTAAAGAGAGCACAATAATTGATAAGACATTAGAAATGGTACACATTTAGAAAACCAACATGTGAATTATTCAACAATATCTTTTGTATTACACAATGCTGTCCTCAATGTAGTTGCTCAGATTGCAGATATCAGTATACAGTTAGTCAAGGTGAAAATACTAAACACTATTATTTTCAAAAAACAGGGAAATTATGAGTGCAGTCATCTCATCCAACCTCTATATACTTGCATTTATTTCTATCCTTCCCTTTTCCCTTTTTTTCTTTCTCTCATCTCCATTGTTTATTTTATTTTATTTTATTATATTTTATTTTTTCTGAATCAGGTATTGAACACAGGCCCGTGCACTTGCCAGGGAAGGGCTTATTACACTGAACTATCTCCCAAGCCCTTCATCTCCATTGTTTAATCCTTAAGTTCAACTTCTTTCCCTTTAACTACACCTATTGTATCTTACAGGTTTTATCTATTCGTTAGCTTTCCTACACTACTGAGACAATATATTTACACATGTGGATCTGATTTGTTTCACTTATGAGTGCAGGCTCTAGTTGCATTAATTTACTTATAAAGGCTTTGAGTTTGTCTTTCTCTATAGCTTAGTAGTATTCTATTGTATTAAAATACCCCAGTTTTTAATCCATTCCTCAAGTGATGGACATTTTGGTTGTTCCCAAGATTTGGCTATAACAAATTGTGCTTCTATAAACATGAGTGCACATATGTCAATATTGTGTGATGTTTTCAGTTCTTTTGGGAAAATGTCCAGAAAGGGAATAGCTGAACTGAGTGGGATTTACAGTCCTAGTTTTTAGAGTATTCTACACACTGATTTTCATAATGGTTGTACCAGTCTACATTCCCACCAGCAGTGAATAATGGCTCCGTTTCCCCCATTACCTCTCCAGCATTTGTTGTCTGTTGATATCTTTACGACAGCCATTCTTTCAAAGGTGAGATGGTATCTCAATATTGTTTTAATTTGCATTTCTTGAATGGCCAGTGCTTAGAACATTTTTTTAAAATTTCTTCCTCCTATATTTCTTCCTCTGAGGAGTATGAATTCATCTCACATGCTCATTTTAGATTGGATCTTTAAATTTTGAAGGCTAATTTTTTTTATTTCTTTACATAATTTAGATAGAAGTCCTTTGTCTCAGTGATTGTTTGTTCTTTTTTTCTTTTTCTTTTCTTTTTTTTTTGCAATTTATGGGTTGTCTTTTCACAATCTTGGTGATTTCTTTTCATTTTCAGAAACTTCTCAATACAATGAGATCCCAGTTGTTGATTCTTCACAGTAATTCCTGTGCAGTTTGATTTTAGTTCATAAGCTATCTGCCTACTTCTATGATATTATTCAAGAATTCCACTTACATTCTCTTCTAGAACATTTAGTGTTTCTGATTTACTATTTATATCATTAATCCATTTTTACTTTAGTTTAGTGCATGGCGATAGACAGGTCTAGGTTTAGTTTTTGCCATTTGGAGAACCAGTTTTTCCAGCACCCTTTGCTAAAGAAGCTATCTTGCTTTTAGTGAACATGTTTAGCACCTTTGTCAAATATAAGATGGCTAAGTGTGTTTATGGTTGTACCTGCATCTTCTATTCTGTTCCATTGATCCTTGGTTCTGGGTTTTTGCCAGTACCATGCTGATTTTATCACAACAGCTTTTAGTATAATTTAAAGTCAGGGTTTCAGGGGGGCCAGGGAGATGGCTCAGTGGAATAAGTGCTTCCCTGGCAAGCACAAGGGCCTGAGGTCAATCCCCAGTTCCGCCAAAAAAAAAAAAAAAAAAAAAAAAAAAAAAAGAATAAAGTCAGGGTTTCAAATCCATGCATTTGTTGCTCAATACTACCTTTGCTATTCTATATCTTTCCAGGGTCCAAATAAATTTCAATAATCTTGCTTCTAGATCTGTGAGATGTATTGATAGTATTTTGATAGGGATTGTATTAAATTTGTACAATAATTTTGGGAGCATGGCCATTTTCACAATATTATTTTTTCTTATCCAGATGCAAGGAATATCTTTCCATTTTTTGAGATCCTCTTTAATCTCTTTTTAAAAGACAATTGTAATTTTCATTCCATAGCTCATTTACTGCCTTTATTAGATTAATTGCTAAGTATTTCAGTTACTTGGATGGTATTGAGAAGAGTATTGTTTCTCTAATTTGTCCTTCAGTAAGTTTGTTTTCAATGTAGAGGAATGCTATTGATTTTTGGATCTTGACTTTGTTTCTTGCTATGCTTCTGAATTTGTTTATTAATTCTAGTAGCTCCTTGTTGAATGCTTTTGGGTCTTCCAACTAGAGTGCCATGTTATCTGCAAATAATCATATTTTACCTTCTTTATGTATTCTTACTCTTTTTGCTTTCTCTCTCATGTCTAATGGCTCTAGCTAATGATTCCAGAAGTATATTGAATAAGAGTGGTGATAGAGGACATCCTTCTCTTTTACTTGATTTGACAGTAAAATCTTTTAGTTTTTCTCCATTTAGAATTATGTTGGCTATAGGTTTGTCAAAGATGGCTCTTATCAGATTGAGGTGTAGGCAATTTATTCCAATTTTCTGTAGAGCTTTGATCATGAATGAGTGTTGGATATTGTCAAAAGCCTTTTCTACATCTATTGAGATGATCATGTGTTTCTTTTTGTTTTTGTTTTTGGCTCTATTGATATAGTATATTACATTTACCGGTTGGCATATGTTGAAACATCTTTGCATCCCTAGGATGAACTCTACCTGGTTGTGATATGTAATATTCTTGATAATTTGCTGTGCTCTACTTACTAGTATTTTATTGAGGATTTTTGCATCTATGTTCATGATGCAGGTTGGCCTGTAGTCCTGTTTTTGATTGAATCTTTCTTTCATTTCTGTATCAGTATACTACTTGTCTCCAGGACTTTTTGGAATATTGCTTCCTTTGCAATTTCAGTGAAGATTTTGAGGAGTACTGGGAGTAAATCTTCTCTAAATTTCTTATAGAGTTCAGCTGTGAATCTATCAGGATCTGAGATTTTCTTTTTTTTTTTTTTATTTATGCATGTGGTACAGGTTCTCACTATGTAGCTCTGACTCATAGTGATCCTCTTGTTTTCAGCATCTCCAGCGCTGGGATTACACGTGTGTGCTACCACACCTGAACTTGTTTGCTTGCTCACTGCAACCCAGGGATGGAAGGTGCCAATGCAGCAATCAAACCATGGAGACTGACGCTGTAATTGGCCGTTAAGTTCTTCATTCCATCTTCAATTTCATATGCTGATGATAGTTTATTCAGATTTTTATATTTTCTTGATTGAATTTGTGTACTGTGTATGTATTTAGGAATCTCCATTTTTCTTGTATATATTTGATTGTGTGAGAGTAAAAATTTTGAAAATAGCCATGGATCGGTAATCTTCTGAATTTCAAAGAATCTATAGTAATTTCTCCTTTTTAATTCCTTATTGCTTGAATTTGAATTGTTTCTTTCCTCTTTTTGAGGAGTTGGATAGGGCTTTATCAATTTTATTTAATTTTTTTAAAAGACCCAGATTTTGGATGAGTTAATTCTTTGTATTGTTTTCTTTTTCTCAATTGCATTAATTTCTGCTCTAATCTTTATAAATTCCTCCCAGTTTTGGGCTTTGGGCTTGGTTTTCTCTTCTTTTTCTAGAATCTTGAGGTGCAACAGTAGAGTATTTACTTTTCTCCCTCTTTTTTTCTAGTTTGTGAATTCACCACAATCAATTTGCCTATCAGAACTGCTTTCATTGCATCCCACAAATTCAGATAAACTGTGTTTCAATTTTCATTTGATTATAGATACTATTTAATTTTATCTGCAACTGATTGGTTGTTGAGAAGAGTGTTATTTAATTTCCATGAGTATGGGGGTTTGGGGTTTCTTTTGTTATTTATTTCTAGTTTCATTGCACTGTGGTCAGATGATATGTGTCAGATAATTTCTGTTTTCTTCCATATACTTAAACATGACCTAAGTACTGGTATGTGGTCCACTTTAGCAAATATCCCATGTGCAGCAGAAAAGAAAGTGCATTCAGATGTTGTTGGGTGAAAAACTCTGTACATGTTCACTAACTTCATCTTTCAAAGGTTTGGTTCAGTTCTGCTATGTCTCTGCAAAGTTTTTGTGTGCTTGACCTATCTTTTTGACACAAAGGGTGTTAAGATTATTACTTTGGTTGTTAGTTTTGTTCATGTACTTTAACATTTGTCTTGTGCTGCTGGGTCCTCTCACATTTGGTGTATGCATATTCATGAATGTTATCTCTTCTTCTTGATTTTTTCCTCTAATCAGTATATAGTGACCTTCCTTATGTCATTTTATCATTCTTGGCTTGAATTTCAGAAATAATAGTTACCCTTGCTTTTTCTGAAGTTCTGAAGCATATAGTATTGTTTTACAACCTGTGCATTTCAGCCTGTGAATTTCTCTTTGGGTTAAATGTGTTTCTTCTATACAGAATATTGCTGGATTTGACTTCAAGTACTTTGCTCCATGCCTTCTTGTCTTGATGTTTTGTGTGGAGAAATCTGCTGCTATTCTGATGGGTTTTCCTTTAAGTGTGATGTTTCTTTTTTCTAGAGGCTTTTATTATGTAGTTCTTGTGCTGAATTTCTGAGATCTGGATTTATGTATGTCTGGGTATTATTTTAATTTGGTTGATACTATTTGGAGTTCTGCATGCCTTGATTATCGGAATGTTAAAATGTTCCCCATATTTGGGAAGTTTTCTGCTATTACTTTTGAGCATATTCTTTTTATGTCATTTGTCTTGTCTTCTTCTTTCTCATTGATGAGGATTAGTCTGTTTTATTTTATTGTGTGTTTAGTACAGGGTCTATGGGCTCTCACTGCACAGATTGTACTCATAGTAGTGATCCTCCTGTTTTCAGCCTCCCAAGAGCTGTTATTATAAGTGAGCATCAAGCACAGTCTCAGTCGTTGTCTCAGAATGCCCAGGCATGGGGGATGGCACAGCATGCAGGGGATCAAACCCCTGTTCCCTAAGTCTGCCTAAGCAAGCACTTTAATCCACTGAGCTATCTGGCTGGCTCTGATGCTTATCAGTCTTATGTTGTTCAACTTTGCATCATCTTGCAGCTGTTGAATTACTATTTCTTGGATCCTAATTGTTTCTAAGAGATCTTTTCTTACCTTTTCACTAGACACAAAGGTCCCACACCTTTGAAGCCTGAAAATCTATCTTCACTTCCATTCAAAGAGATTTTTCAACTTTTAATGAAGTTTTTAATTCGTGCATAGCTGTACAACAAAACAAATCTTAAATTGGAAATTTTTTATTTAAATTAGTTCTCCTGAGTTCTGTGGAGGCACCACCCTTCTATGCACCTGGAATCTTCCAAGGAGATTAACTCACCCCAGTTACATGCTGCAACATCTTTGCTGTGAGGGTGCTCCTGTAGGTCTAGCACTCAGTCTGGGCTCAGCTGGGCCCAGCAGTATGTTTCAGCTCACCATGTCTAGATCTACTGAACTTGGTCTCAACTGACAGGACTTGGCTTGGGTTTAGTTCCTGTGTTCAGCTCATTTTGTCTGAGCCCAGTCCAAGTGCACCACTAGGTCCTGCTAGCTGCCTCTTCCATGGCTTGTTATCATTAGACCTGTCAAGGTGGAGTGGGTGCATTGTGCCTGGTGCTGCTTAAGGGGAAACAGTCTTGATATGTATTTCTCTAGTGGCTATGTGAAACATCTTTCATCCTGCTAATTGGCCATGTCTTGAAAATATTACATGTTTGAAAATGTCTCTCACATTTTAATTGATTGTTTGATCTTTTTATGATGACTTGTAAATTTTCCTTATGCTTATGGATATCGTATTTTTATCAGATGTATAAAGTTTTATTTTTATTATTTTAAGGTAGGGTCTCACTCATTCACCATGCTCTATAGACTGAGCTCCAGCTTGGTGATCTTCTTGCCTCAGACTCCCAGATTGCTGAGATTACTGCCATGTGCCAACATGGACAGCTAATATCATTGTTTGATTAGTTAATTTTGGAGTATTTTTTAAATCCCAGAAGTATGAAATCTTTGAATTTACCATTCTTGAGATTTTTTTCTGCTCTTTTGCATATCTTCCATTTCTATATAAACTTTAGGAGAATTTTGTAACATTTTAATAGAAACTAATGTTGAGTTTGAAAGGAATGTTGTTGAAAAGTAGATCAATCTAAAGGGAAGTATTACCATATGAACTATTTTAAGGTTGTTTTTATTTAAGTACCTTGATTATCTTTCCCTTTAGAAAATGAATTTAGGTCTCAATACACAGATTGGACTAATAGTGGTTCTCCTGTTTTGAAACCTCTCAAGCTCTGGGATTACAGGCCTGTGCCACCATACCCAGTCTCAATCACCATCTCAGAATGTCCTTGGACTAGGGCTGGCACAGAACACTGGGGATCAAACCAAAGGCTCTGTGCCTACCTAAGCAGGTGCATTAGTCTGCTGAGTTATCTGGCTGTCCTCATCGTTCCATCTTTTTGTTTACACTTTCCTTCAGTGATGTTTCTTATTTTTCTAAGTGTATGGCTTGGGCATCTTCTAATAATTTTCTTTCTGAATTTATTTTTTCATGCCATTATAAGTGATACTATTTCTTTTTATTTATTTATTTATTTATTTATTTATTATTTTTCCATTTATTTTTATTTTATTGAAATACAAATGTCAATCAGACAGTTTCAAAACACCATAACCATACAGAGTCGATGAAATAATACATTGCAAACTGTTTTCATAACGTTTTGGTATTGTACAAGGTGCATACATGATATTATATTTACAGGTTTTTATACAGCTGAATTATATCAAAGATTCAATAATTATTTA
>PVKA01053398.1:0-11262 GCA_004027165.1 Ctenomys sociabilis | reverse complement strand
AGAAAACTTTCTCTCAAGCTCTCACAGAGAGCAATCTGGTCAAGCATTGGCCGTGACTCATCCACATGGATGACACAGACAAAGGAACTACAGAATAATGTACAGGACTACAAGATAAACCCTGAGAGGACTTCACTGACCACATAGGAAATATAAAGTTCTTGTGTTGGTATATAAGTCTTGATCTACCTAGGTCTTAGCCATCCAGCAGAAAAGTATAAAAATGAAGTATACATCGGAACTGATCCTTTTGTACCCCCTCTCACAAGATGTTCTTCTTGATTAGATGTGTGGTTCTTGTCCCTATTGTCTCTGTAGGAACTTCAGCTGCAGAGTTTAACTCCAGCTGTGTACATCAGGCCTGGCCTGGATCTAGGGATGTCCAGGGGGTGCAGCATAGCTCACAAGCTGTCCCACACACTCAATGGGCCTGGGCATCTCCTGGGTCTGGTCTATAAATTTGTAAAAGAAAACATGTCTAGATCTGCAGAGATACATGAATTTGAGCATCTTCAATATTTTGTATATATACAGTTCTAAGAATTTACAAATATGTAGTTTCTTGAACTTATACAGATCTCTTGATCTCTACCTACAGGGATCTATACATCTGTGGAGAACAATAAACCTTTCTCGAAGATCTGTAGGTCTATAGATATATAAGGATCATGACATGTTTAGATCTATATATTTATGGAAATCTATGATTCTATGAATCTGTGAATCAATAAATCCATAAATATCTATGGATCTATAGATCTGTACATTTGTAGATCTCTAAAGATCTATGAATCCACCAATCTCTAGATCAATTAATCTATGAACATCTGCAAATATATGAATGCATAGATCTCTAATTCTATGGAGATCTATGAATCTATGTAAATATGGATATCCAGATTTGCAACATTCGATGAATCTAATCATCTCAAGATTTTCTGACTCTGTGAGGTCTATGAATGTATGAATGTATGGATATCAAAGTTTGTAGAGATTTATGGACCTATATATCTGTGGATATGTAGATCTGTGAAGACCAGTGAATAAATCAAACTTTAGTTCTACTGCTTTATGGAGATCTACAAGAATATGAATCTTTTTATCTTTAAGTCTACAAAGGTCTATACATTATAGATGCACACATCTGTAGATGTGCAGAGATCTATAAATCCAGGCATCTTCAAATTTTGGTATCTAAGGAGATCCATAGAGATTTATGGATCTGTTTATAGATATTTCTACAGGTCTATGAAGATATATTCAAATGTAGATTTCTAGACTTGTGTAGGTCCGTGAATCTCAGCATATCCAGATTTTTGGATATGTGGATATATATGAATATATAAATCAATAGATCATTTAATCTGTAGAGATCTAAGGATTTCTAGATCTCTAGATCTTTAGATCTGAGATATATGATCTGAGATTTTGATCTGAGATATATGACAGCATGTGTCAATCTGTACTTCTGTAGGTTTATGGAGAGCTACTTATTTTGGCATTTTTAGATCTTTAAGTATATGAATATCTATGATAATTTGAATCCAAAGAATACATCTTTACAGATCTATGGATTTGTACACCTTTAAATCTATAGATCTGTGGAGATTTATGATTCTTGGAATCATTAGATCCCTAAATCCACAGAGCCCTATGGATCTCTAGATCAATTCATTTTTAGATCTGAGGAGATGTGATTCTTTAAATCTATGAATCCCTAGATCAATAGAGATCTATGGATCTCTCAATCAATACTTCTTTAGATCTGTGGAGATCTGATTCTTGGAATCTATAGATCCCTAAATCCGTAGTATTCTATGGATCTCCAATTCTCTATGTCTTTAGATCTGTGGAGAATTATGATGCGTTGAATCGATAGATCCCTAAATCAATAGAAATATATGGATCTCTCAATCTATTCTTCTTTAGTTTTGTGGAGATCTACAATTCCTGGAATCTATAGATCCCTGAATCTATAGAGATCTCTAGATTTATTTTTCTTTAGATCGGTGGAAGTCTATGATTCTTTGAATCATGGATCCCTAAATCAGACATCTATGGATCTCTACTTCTTTAGATCTGTGGAAATCTATGATTTCTGGAATGTACAGATCTCTAAATCTATAGAGATCTATGGATCTCCTGATCTCTATATTTTTAGGTATGTGGAGATCTATGATTCTTGGTATATATAAATCCCTAAATCTGTACAGAACCATGGTTCTCTGGAACTATACCTCTTTAGGTCTGGAGATTTATAATTCTTTGAATCTATAGATCCCTCAATATATAGAGATCTGTGGATCTCTAGATATCTAGATCATCAGATCTCTAGAGATCCCTGACTCTTTGAATCTATAGTTCCATGTATCCATAGATATTTATTGATCTCCAGGTTTATAGATATTTAGACATGTGATGATCTATGATTCCACTGATCTTTCCATCCATTAATCTACGGAGATTTTCAAATATAAGAAAGTATAGATCGCTAAACTTATGTATACCTAGGCATTTAGGTTTTCTCTAGGGATCTGACAAAGCCTAGGTTCTTGTTCTGAATTTCTGAAAACTTGATTATTATCATGTCTCAATGTGTTTTTACTTGGGTTGATGTTATTTGGAGTTCTATATGTTTTGGTTAACTGAATGTCAGCTTGTTTCCTCATATTTGTGAAATTTTCTGCTATAACATCTGCCCATATTCTTTGTATATCATGTTTTTTGACTTCTTACTCATTGATGTGCATTGTTCTCACATTTTTCATTTTTGTGTCGTCTTGCAGATGCAGAATTATTCTTTCCTGCATCATAGTTGTTTATGAGAGATCTTTTAGTACCTTTTCACTGTCTGCAATGGTGTCTTCAAGATCTAAAACTCTATTTATACTTTCATTCAAATGGTTTTGCAGTCCTATAATTGAGAGCTAAGGTTCCTCTATATCTCCTTGACTCTGCTTTGTGTGATCTATTTATTTCCGATATTTCTCATTCAAGGATTCTATCTTTTTTCTATTCTTTAATTTTTTATCAGCGTCTTCTTTAGAAACAGTTATTACTTTTCTTTCTTTCTTTCTTTCTTTCTTTCTTTCTTTCTTTCTTTCTTTCTTTCTTTCTTTCTTTCTTTCTTTTTTCTTTCTTTCTTCCTTTCTTTTTTTTTTCCAGAACCAGGAATTTAACTCAGACCCCTGTGTTTGACAGGCAAGAACTTATTCCACTAAGACATCTCCCTGGCCCCAAAACATTTTCTTTCTTTTGTTGCAGTACCAGGGATCAAACTCAGGAAACTGCCCTTGCCAGGCAGGCACTTATGCCACTGAGCTGTATCCCTAGCCCCTGGGTTTGTATTTTAGACAGCAAGAGCAAACATTATGTCTATGCAGCTAAGCAGACATTAAATTGGGATCTTGTATTTAAGTTAGTTCCTCTAACTTCTGTCTAATCACTTCCCCTTGATGTACCTGGGGTCTTCCAAGCAGACTTGTTCACCTGGTTACCTGTTGTCTCCTTTGCAGATCAACAGTAAAAGAGAGAGGGCACTCTCATAGAGTGAGAGTTTGGTTCCAGCAAAGTGTCTCACTCTACCAGCTCTGGATCTACTAACTCTGAACTTGTCCAGATGTGCCTGGCTTTGGTCGGGTTGCTGTGCTCAACTTCAACTTCTTCTTGTGGCAGCTCATAGAGATGAACCCATTGTGCCACTTTGGCAAGATGTCTAGCTCCTCCTGGATTAGCTGGGTGCATCTGCCTCTCTGTAGGGATTTCTGCTGCAAGGTTCCACAGGAGCCCTGATGCAGGGCCTCAAGTCCGGCTACAGAGGGGTCTTGGGTTAGTTGAGCACTCTGATAGTCCCCTACACTTGTTGGGCCTGGGGTCTAGTCAGCGGAGGTTTCTGTCCATACTCTGCTGGCTTCAAGGTAGAGCAAACATGGCACAGAGAGCAGTCTTCATGGAAGTGGCAAAGAGATGTCCTCTACTCATTGAATTAAGAGTATATACAAAATGGTTACCATAGATATACAACTATTTTGTCTTAGTTCAATGAGAATAAAATTTTGAACGAATAATGAATAGACAAAATATCATGTCTGCATGTTGTA
Source organism: Ctenomys sociabilis (assembly GCA_004027165.1). NCBI lineage: Eukaryota > Metazoa > Chordata > Mammalia > Rodentia > Ctenomyidae > Ctenomys > Ctenomys sociabilis. Next base: position 7,162 of record PVKA01053398.1, on the reverse strand, counting down.
CTATGAATAACTACTACAAAGGCAATATGTAATGTATTAATCATTGTAACTGTCCTACTAACCTGTTTTAAAACTGTCTTATTGCCTGTTCTTTCTCAATAAAATTGATTAAAAAAACACTCGAGCTATTCATGGTGGCATATGCCTGTCATAACAGCACTCAGAGAGGGTAATGCCTCAGGATTACAAATGTGAGTTCTCCTTGGAAGGCAGATTAGACATGTTGTGTCAATATATAAAAAGGAAGAGGAACGTATTTCAAAACAAAGCCTCTAAATTCAATACAGAGTACAGAAAAATCAACACAAAGAACCAAAAATCACAGGCATATAATATTGTTGATTCAAATTAAATAAAGTAAATTATATTCAAATTAATATTTAAAACAAAAAGTGAAGCTATGACTTATGACAATGACATTGCTGATATTCTGTATCAAGCAATGCAATGCCAGGTCTATAATAAATATTTATGATTTGTGGACAGCAAGCACATGAATAAATATATATAAAAATGTTCATATTATTATTTTATCAATTGAAATTAGCATAAAGAGAGTTAGCTTCCTTTCTGATTTGACAGTATTTCTCATGGAATTTATAGACTATGCTTTAGTTCCTGTTCTTTATACACTGGAAGACAAGTCCTCTGCAATTTTCACGAGACACACTGGAAAAGAAATTTTAGAAGCTAAAGATATCATTTAGGATTTGAATTGTATGAGAGAAACATGTCAAAGTTTTCAAGAAGTTTTAATTGTTGATCAAATAGCATAGTGGATGAAAAACTATTGTCTACCTATTTAGCTTGAGTGAGAATAAAATATTTTAAAAGTAGAAATATCTTAAAGCTGCTAAAATATGATGACAAATATATATATATTGTCAATTTTTTTAATTTTAAAACTGTTTACAACAAAATCTAAATTGCCATTATCTCCTGCTCACTTTGCGAACACTTATCCCATCATTCTTTTAACCTTTCTGAAGCAGTCCTTTCATTTCTTGATCAGGTGTAATAAAAAATATATCGAATGTTGCTGCTGCTCCTGAGTACCATTCAATGAAAAATGTTACTCATAAAAAATTTTACAATATGTCCTCACTCACATTATTCAACATATTTGGCATGATATAAATTTTAGCCCTTCTAAAACTAAAAATAATTATAAAAGAGAAATGCTTTGAATCAATTCATGATTTTAAATAAGCCAACACCTAAGAACTACACATCCACGAAAGATGTACTCTATTCATTGAATTAAGAGAAAGTAGCTGTATATCTATTGTAACTGTTTTATACATACAGATACAAAATGGTCCTTCATTTGTATTCCCCTTTTTTGTTTAGTTTTCTGAGATGAGTAGTCCACTGCCATTTAAATGTTGTAGGAGCATAAATTCAGCAAAATAATCCAATATATTCCAAGAGTCCATAATAGTAGTAGGACTGGCAGTGTCAGAAGTAGTTGAAATAGTGTTTGTACAAGATATCATGTCTGCATCTTGTACTATGGATAACCACTATGAATACAGCAATATGCAATATATTAACCATTGTAACTGTCCTATTAATCAGTTTTGAAACTGTCTCATTGCAGTTTCTCAATAAAATTAATAAGAAAAATTTTAAAAAGATAGATGTCCTCTAGAATTTCTTGTCAAAGAGATAACAGTGATGGGATAAATGTGTTGGAAGTGAGGGGAAGTAATCTGATGGGTGCTGGTGACAATTTACTGTTTAATGTTACAATTTTTGACAAATTTAGTGGTCACAAGTTTTCAACCATATATTGTACAATGTAGTTATAGATTTTGTGGCTTATAAATTAAGCATTCATTTTTTAAGATTGTGGACAATAGAACTTTAGTTTAATTTATTTATTTATTTATGTGTTTTTTTGCTGAACCGATGATTAAATTCAGGCCCTTGCGCTTGCCAGAGAGAAGTGCTTATTCCATTGAGCCATCCTCCCAGCCTGAGAATGGGAATTTTAAATTTCTTTTTAAAAGATAGCTAATGCATGTATAGGTAGGTAGACAGATATTTCATTTCTTGTTTTTCTCTCTTTCCCTCAGCATAGTTGTTCATTCCTTTTGAGCTATTTCTTTCCCTTTCACAATATGTATTATACCTTTTGGATTTTATTTGCTTTTTGTTTCTTGAATTTACCATATGGTGACAATATAATATTTACATGTGAGTCCGATTTATTTTACTTATGAGTATAATCTCTACTTGCAGCCATTTAAGTATAAGAAAAGTACCACATTGTATAAAAGTACCACATCTTTTTATCCATCCCTCAGTTGATGGGCATGTAGGTTCTTCTAAGACCCATAGCTATTAGGACTTGGTCCTTATAAACATGAGTACTGCCGGGCGTGGTGGCACATGCCTGTAATCCCAGCACTCGGGAGGCTGAGGCAGGAGGATTGTTGTGAGTTCAAGACCAGCCTGAGCTACAAAGTGAGCTTAAGACCAGCCTGAATTGCATAGTGAAACCCTGTCTCAAAAAGACAAAATAAATAAATAAATAAAAATAAAAAAATAAACATGAGTACACTTATGTTGCTGTGGTGTAATGCTTTGAATTCTTCTGGAAAAATACCCAGAAAGTGTGGAACAGAGTCGAATGGGGCCTCTAATCCTAGCTGTGACAAATTGTAGTGGTATTAAAATGGTACACATATATCACTGTGGTCTGATGTCTTCAATACTTCTGAAAAATTACTTAGAAGGGGAAATAACTGGTTTGAATGGAACCTCTAATCACAGATTTTAGGGGAAACTCCACACTGATTTCTACAGGGGTTGTACCAGTCGACACTCCCACCAGTAGTAGAAAAGTGTTCCATTTTCTGTCCTCCAGTCATTAGTTTATTTCTTTATAACAGCCATTGTTTCTGTGGTGAGATGTAATTTTAATGTTGTTTTAATTTTCATTTCTTGAAGGACCTGTGCTGTGGAACATATTTAAATATATTTATTTGCCCTTTTTTATTTTTTAGTAGTGGGAATCAGACTCCTAACCTTATGCTTGGCAGATACTTGTGCTACTGAGCTATATCCCAGACCTTACTTGCTAATTGTATTTCCTCATCTGTGAAGTGTGCATTCATCTTAAATGCTTATGTTTATGGGGCCTTTGAATTCTGGTCCTTTTTTGCTTTTTTCTCTGTACCAGTAATCAAAATCAGGGCCTCATGCTTGAACATACAAGTGCTTCCCTGCTGAGCTACATCCCCAGCCAGGATCTTTGAAATTTCAGAATATTTTCTCCTAGATCTACAAGGTATAGCAATGGCATTTTGATCCTGATTGTATCAAATCTGTTTAACAGTTTTGGGAGTATAGCTACTTTCACAGTGTTGGTTCTTCCTATCCATGAGGAAGGAGACTTGCCCAAACTTTGGTCAAGTCTGTCCTCTTCATGTCCTAAATATTCTTTTCAATTTTATTTATTTTTAAGTAATGTTATTGAGAAACAAATAGCAATTAAACACTTTCAAAACTGATTAGTAGGACAGTTTCAATAATTAATACATTGCATATTCTTGTCTTAGTGTTTATTCATAGTACAAGATGCAGACATGATACACCATTAAAGCAAATGATTTAACTTATTTTGTGTTATGAATTGGTTCCAAAAGAAACAATGAGAAGACCCAATGAATATAGCTGTAGAGGTCTAAGTCAGTCTCTCTCAAAGTGAACCCAGAGCCATAGAAGCATCTTATGTTTATTAGGGCTAAAGGCAGGCTAAGGAATGTGCATAACTACTTTGCTAAACACAAACTGCTATCTCTGTTGACTTCCACCATTTGCCTAGCACTAGGTTTACACAAATACTAGCTAATAACATTCCAAGCAAGGGATCAAAGAACAGGGCACGAGCAGGAGAAGCTATTATCTGTAGCCTTGCATCCCAGCTTTCTGGAATATGCAAGGAAGACAACAGTTCTCCTTGGGCTCTGTTTCACACTCTCTACTCTCTTGGGACATTAGGCTTTTGTCTCATATCTATATTTCCATACACCTTAAGCTGAAACTGATGTACTTCATTCTTGGCTTTCCAGAGAGTGAAACATTTTCTGTTTAAACTTGCCTAATCATGCTGCCTGATCAACCAACACTTTCTTTTACCTTGCTTCACTGTAATAATTGAATAACTTTTTTTTTTTTTTTTTTTTTTTTTCGGAACCAGGGATTGAACTCAGGCACTTGCATTTGCCAGGGAAGTTCTTATTCCTCTGAGTCATCTCCCCAGCCCCTTTTGTTAGATTTTGAAACATTAGTTTTTTTCATTTATATATTAACTATACAAACTAATGAGCATCAATGTGATATTTATAGAAATGTATAAAACATACTTTGATCTAAAGAAGGAAAATGTTATTACTTAAACTAGATTTGGTGTACTTGACAGTTTTATAGTGCTCTGACTCAATTCTACACTTACAGATTCACATCATTCTATTCTACATACTTAAATGCTCTTTGGAAATCTTTTAAACACTTTAACTGATCATGAATTCAGGAATCCTTCACTATGTTCAATTCTCAAATCAGTGTTTGAGCATTGCATCACTGGACAGTAAGAAGTTATTTTAATTACTTTTTCAAAAGAAATTATCTTTGAGACTGTGTATAGAGAATCATTCCTCAACTCTTAAGCAATGCTTTGATATTTTTATCCTTCGATGGAATTCTACAAAGGAATAATCAAGTAGCAAACATTTCTGGATCACTAAGGTTTTTAGCTTTTACTTGGTTAACTGATTCCATAAATAATTTTCACTCCATTGTGTGTTTTCCAAACTCTTCTCTTGAATATAGGTTTTTCTAATGAAGCATCACTTCAGTTCAATATCTGTGAAAAACTGAAAATGTCTTAACAAGATAATTCTGTACTTTAATGGGAAATACTAGATATCTCTCTATTTGTATTCCCATTTACCCTTTTTAGGCTATAATATATATTTACATATTTATTAATTTTTGCTACATTTTTAGGGAAGAGTCTACAGGGTGCTCAGGGTCCCAATACTAGATCAGACTTGCAGTGATTCTTCTGTTTACAATCTCCCAAATGCTGGGATTATAGGCACGTGCCACAATGACCAGTCTCAATTGCTGTCTCAGCCTGCCCCTGGTGCGGGGCTGGCACAGCAGGCCCAGGGATCAAAAACCTGACCTCTGTGCCTCTTGCTGATGCTGTAATCTGCTGAGCTATTTGGCTAGGCTACAGCAAGGAAATTCTGAATATCTTCTCCACTAGTATTTTAGTAGGGATGTTTCAGTCCTCATAATTTAGCAGATTACCTCAATTCATCACATCTACCCAGAAGGCAATTCTGAGTTTCTAAAAAGATAGATGGTGGGGACAAAAACCACCACTTTTGTATAAAGCAGTGAGTTAAAATTTAAAAATTACATGTCTAAGTATATATGTCTATCACTGTGTATGTGAAGGATGTATACTATTTACATGCCTTCTGATAATATGACCAAATTGGAATGCAAAAATGCATTAAAGTAGCCTTCACAGTGTAGAAACAAAGGGATTCTGACCTGCAGCCTCCTCGATCCTGCCCCATGCCTGCCCAGCCAGAGCGACCGGCCTGAGACAGCCGGCCAACTCCAGCGGCCTCCTGGATCCCATCCCCCAAGACCTCTGAGTGAGTGGGAATTTGCATGACTCGACCAGCTTCCCAGATCAGGGAGTGTGTGGTGTGTCCGAGGGAGCGCCTTTGGCTTCTTTCCGTGGGTGCTGCCCGGATCCCTGCCACCAAGCCCTCCAAGCAAGCAAACTGGCCTGAGACTTCAGGGCCCACTCACCAGCAACTCCCTGTATACCCTGCCCCAAAGCCTGCTGGGCAAGTAGGAATTTCCTCGAACCCCTGGGCATCAAAGTTCAGTGAGTGTGTGGTGAGTCTGAGGGAGAAATTTTGGCTTCTCCCTGCATGCTTTGAACCATCCAGAGCCTTACTCCCCAAGACATGTGAGCGAGAGACCTTCCAGACACCCTAGACAGGCCTACTGAGAAACTCCCCATAGCCGCTGCCCGCAAGCCCACCATAAGAGAGAGAATTTTTGATGACTCTCCTGGCACTCAAGCATCCTCCAACCCAGCCTGGTGAGAGTGAGGGACAGCTTCTGTGCCCCCAGTGCTCCCCTAAGCGGGGACCCAACAGAGGGGAATCACAGGAGCTACAGCAAAAAGAATGAGTACAACAGCTAGATCCAGGCCAGGCATAACTGGATAATCTCAAACTTAGTAGACTGGCACCCGAATCTCATTACACACTGAGGTTGTAGCTGCACCAAAGCTCTACACTAAACGTCAGAGGGCAGTACTATACCAAATGACAAGGACAAGGAGAAAAATGCAATCTCAGGCCTTCAGTCCACCAGTAAGTGCAGAGCACACTACCTCAACTGAAATGAATGAATTAACAGATACAGAAACAAAGGAACAACAGCAGAAAGGCTTAGAGGAACTCAGAGGAGTATTAATCCCTGAAATAAAAAAGAACTATATGAATACGTAGCATCTGAAATAAAGTATCAAATGCAGAAACATCACAGGAAAAACCAATGCTCACCTAGAACAAGTGCACAGAGCACTATTCCAGCTAAAATGTATGAAGCAAAGAAACAACAGCAGAAAGGTCATGAGGAACTCAAAGCAGAAATAATTTCTGAATTCAAAAAAGAATTATTTGAAATCATAGCATCTGAAATACAGAAATAAGTCCAGAAATAGACAGAGGAAGCCCAATTTGGAAGAAAATCTGCAGAAAAAGAACTAATAACTACCTCCAAAGAAGACATGGATTAAAAAAAAAAAAAGAAGAAGAGATCAGAAATACGATGGATTCCTTAAATGAGGAACACAGAACAGAAATAGAATGCATGAAACAGAGTCAAAAATATATAGAAGTACTAAAAATATCAATCACCTGTACTGCAATATTATGAGACTCAGGTGAGCTCCAAATTTTCTCAGCAAGGAGATTGTGGAGCCACAGAGGAAAGAGATTGAAGTTCTATAGTGTGCCTGGGGAGAGTCACATGAAGAGAAAACTTTCTCTCAGGCTCTCACAGAGAGCAATCTGGTCAAGCATTGGCCGTGACTCATCCACATGGATGACACAGA
>PVKA01053397.1:0-11259 GCA_004027165.1 Ctenomys sociabilis | reverse complement strand
GTATGCCTGTAATCCCAGTGCTTGGGAGGCTGAAAACAGGATAATCACTACAAGTCCAATCTATGTTGTGAGATCCTGTACACCCTGAATAATTCTAAAATTAGAAATTCATAGAAAGAAAGAAAATAGCCGGGCATGGTGGTGCATGCCTGTAATCCCAGCCCTTGGGAGGCTGAGGCAGGAGGATTGTTGTGAGTTCAAGACTGGCCTGAGCTACAACGTGAGCTTAAGGCTAGCCTAAACTGCATAGTGAGACCCTGTCTCAAAAAGACAAAAAAAAAAAAGGAAAGAAATCTGAGCCCTGTTTTGGCATGGAGTCCACTATTGGATTGGCTGATAATAGAAGCAAATAAAGATTAGGAAATAAGCAAAGGGAACTATTGCCCTTTTTAAAAATAGCTTACAGAAGATATAGGAATTACATCCATCTCCACCAAGCTCAGCAACCTGGTATGCATGCTGTTTCTGACCATAAGAAAGAAACAAGGTTTGGAAGTTAAAAGATTTAGGTTATGTACAAACTAAGGAACAATGAGCAAGTCATTTTATTCTGCAGTGCCTCTATCAATTGTAAAATAAGATACTCATTTAACAAATCAGGAAAATTACACAACCTCATGCAATATAAAAATACTATGTAATCTATACAGGCTCACATAAGGTTGCCGTTGTTTTTACCTTATTCAAAAGTAGTAAGACTCACTGAGGAGATGCCTCAGTGGAATAAGTGTTTCCCTGGCAAGCACAAGGGCATGAGTTCAATCCCCAGTTCCGCAAAAAAAAAAAAAAAAAAGTAGTAAGACTCACCTGGTCATTTTTACATCATCCAACCTGTCCACCATACATTTAGCCTGTATCTCATGAAAAGGCAAAATTGAAAAAGGAAATATTGGTGCTTTGGTTTGGGTTTTTTGGGACAAGGTGTCCCTATGTAGTTCAGACTGGCCTCAAACTCACAGCAATCCTCTTATCTAACCTCTTGAGTGTTAGAATTACAGGCATGCACCACCATGCCCATCAGAGATTATGGTTCTTAAAATCAAGTGCTCATCAGAATCACCTGGAAAGCTTTTTCAATACAGAGCTTTTGTGTCTCAGAACTATTGAAGAAAATCTAGGGATAGGAGAAGCGGCTAATCCTGGACTATATAAGGAAATTACACGGATACCTTTACAACCACTGAGATCTCAAAAAGAGAAGCTTATTTTCTCCTTTATAAAGTTCAACCTAATGAACTATTACTTAAGTATAGAATGTTTGTTTTTCACTTATTATTAAGATAATTCAGGGGCTTCTGAAATACATTACTTTCAGGTGGGTCTCATAGTAATACTTGTAATTTCAGCACTCAAGAGGCAGAAACATAAGAATCACCATGACTTGGACATTAGCCTGGGCTACAATAGTGAGTTCAAGATCAGCCTAAACTATATACAGCCAATGTCTCCAAAAAAATCAAAGGGGAAAAAAAAAAAGATATACTGCTTTAAACTGCAGGCTACATATGTTTTCAGGAACATGGCATATGATAACCCCAAATAGGATTTAAAATTCTAATAAAGTTAATAGGCTTGGGGGCTAGGGAGATAGCTCAGTAGTATAAGTGCTTGCCTGGCAAGCACAAAGGTCTGAGTTCAATCCCAAATTCCACCAAAAAAAAAAAAAACAAAAAAGGCTTGGGTACTGTTCTCAATTCAGCAACAGATTAACTTCAAGGTACTAAGATTAACTAACTGCCATGCCTAGTTATCACAAAAAAAAAAAAAAAAACAGCTCTTTCTTAGTAACACAAGCATAACTGTTTCATTCCTTTTCCAAATAACTCACAGAATAGTTTAAAAGCCCTTTCCTATACTTAAGAATAGCGCTCCCGTCCAAGGAGATAGCTCAGTGGCTTAAGTGCCTCCCTGACAAATGCAAGGTCCTGAGTTCGATCCCTGGTACTGCAAGCAAACAAAACGTTTTGGGGCCAGCCAAATAGCTCAGCAGATTAAACCACCTGCAAGCAGGTGTAGCGGCCTGGGATTCAATTACCTGGCCTGCCTTGCTGGCCCCACCCAAGGGGTTCATTGAGACCGGGCGTGGTGGTGCCAGCTCTTGGGAGACTGTAAACAGGCAGATCACTATGAGTCTGATCTCTTAGTGAGGCCCTGAACACCCTGTAGACCTTTCCCTAAAAAAGAAAATAGAGCTCCCAAGACAAAAGCAAATTCTGTCCTTACAAAGTAATTTCTTCACCCACCCAAATCAAACATTTCCTCACCAAAGTAAAAAGGAAACTCATAAGCTTAGAAAATAAGAATAAAAAGAATCATCACTGTTTTATTCCTAGCTCCCCAAAGCATTTCTTTTGTTATGAATTCACTATGGAGGCTGAGTACCTATTTTGTTCTACATTCAAGCTTTGAGGAGTGTGTTCTTAAAGTGTTTTAATTAGACCAAAACTACGGCATACCTTTGAAAGCTCTTAAAATAGATTAGGTATAGACCTCAAAAAATTGAAAAGAGGCTTCCCTGGCAAGCGCAAGGATCTGAGTTCAATCCCTGATTCCGAAAAAAAAAAAAAAAAAAACAGAGACCACATGTCTATCAACAGATAAATGGATAGCACGTAGCCTGTAATACACAATGAAGTATTACTTAGACATTAAAAAGAACGGAATTCTTGCGGGAACTTCCACCTCCAGCCAGAATTCAGGCATGGTGTGGAAACCAGCAGTGGAATTCCTGGAAGAGCAGCTAGAAGCAAGATCCAGCCAGCTAATCTGGGAGCAGAACCGCTCACCAGTGGGGAATAGCAGGATCACTTCCCCAAGCACAGACCCAGACCCAAGCAGGGCCTAGCTGAATGAGGTCGAAGTTGGTAGATCCAGACCTAGTAAGCTGAAACACATTGCTAGACCCAGATCTATGAGAGCATCCCGTCTCTGTCTCTGTCTGTCCCCCCCCCAACAGATAATATAGTAACCATGGTCAATTAGCTATCACTGTTCTTAAAAATCTGTAACATGGGGCCGAGGAGATGGCTCAGTAGAGTAAGTGCTTCCCTGACAAGCGCAAGGGCCTGAGTTCAATCCCCGGTTCCTCCACCCCCCAAAAAATCTGTAACATATGTATTGTTATATGTTACCCTGTTTCTGTCATTTTTCTATTTGTTTTTGCTTGTTACCACTCTTCAAATTAAAACAAATTTAAAAAAGAATGAAATTCTTTCATGCCATGACATAGATGATCCCCCTAAAAATATGCTGATAAAAATAAGCCAAAACTAAAATGACTTACATAATAAGGTACCTAGAAAAGATAAATTCAGACACAGAAAATAGAACAAAAATTACCACAGGGATTCTGGGTAGAAGAAACGTGGAGTTGCTTCTCAGTAGCTACAGTTTTTGTTTGGGGTGAGGACAAAGTTCCGGAAATGGATAGTGGTGATATGAACTGTGAATAGACATGTCATTAAATCACACACTGAAAATGATTAACTATTTGTAGATTTTGCCATAGTAGAAAGTAGGTAATACTTTTCAAAAAACAAAACAGGTATGGTGGCCCTTTTACCATATCCAAATACGGGGTACAACTCAGAAAGTTCCAAAAACGTAGAATATGAATAAAGGATATGACAAAGAATTTAAGAGAAGCTAAACCAAAATTCGATTTCCTTAAGGGTAACCTGTAGCCAGATATAATAGTGAATGCTATCTGCATAACGATTTCTTTGTACCAAACACATGACCTTTAATACTGTCAAGTCGGAATAAAGATACTTTTCCTCCGTCCTTTGACTCGCCAACAAAACTTGAACTACGGGAGGGGCCGCGACTCTGGGTTCCATCAGGCTGCAACAGTGAGTGAGCAGGGATCGGACAGCGCTCTGTAGGCAGCAAGCGCTACTTTTCCTTCACTAGCCTACTCTGCGGTAACCACGGCCGGCCCAGCCCACCCGAAGAGCCTTCTGGTCTCACACCTCCGCGCCGCAGCGGGACCCTCGAACCGCGGCGGATCCGGGCCGAGCGCCAGCTCGTGACAGTTCCCGAGCTGCCCCCGGCACGAGGGGGCCTCACTACTACCAGACGCCCGAGACACCGAACCCAAAGAGTAGCCTCGCCTCGCCTAGACCCCTCGCGCTCCCCAGCGCTGCCCTCACTTGTGAGTTTGCTGGTACAGCGGCTCCATGTTGCCGGCGGGCGGCCGCAACCCGACCTCCTCCGAACACGTCCTCACAGTGTGGCTTCCGGCTTCCGGCTTCCTGCTTCCGGCTTCCGGTCGCAGGGCCCTTGGTCCCTCCCGCCCGCCCAGCCCGGGTAGGTTCCCGCAAGCAGCCCTTGTTGCTGTGGTTGTGAAGTGGGAAGGGGAATGAGAAACGAAAACAGGAAAGGCAAGATGAAGTATAGCTAGAGGCCCACCTTCGGGGGTGGGGTAGGTTGTTGCAGAATCTTTGCTTCAGTTTTCAGTCAGATGTTGAACAAGACTGGCATGGGGTCCTCAGCAAGGTTGCCTGAGAACTACTTTTGACTGGAGCTGGAGAGTTCGCCCCTCGTTGGGTTTCCTGACTCTTCTTCTGCCTCGAATTTGTTCGCTCACTAGCCCGCCCATCTCATCCTTCCTTACCTACTTATCTGTCCAATAAATTTACACTGAATGAGTGGTTATCATAAGTCCTATGTGATGTGGGAGATATACAGCCCTCCAAGAAAGTATGTATACAAAGAAATAGTCGAAAAAGGGGCCGGGGAGATGGCTCAGCGGAATAAGCGCTTCCCTGGCTGACAAGCGCAAGGGCTTAAGTTCAGTCCCCGGTTCCGCCAAAAAAAAAGAAAAAAAGAAATATTCGGAAAAGATAGGAAATGCCAAGAGGACCCCCCCAAAAAAAACACACAAAAAAAACCCTGGGGTTGCTTTTGGGAGGAGATTCGGGAAAGGCTTGACAGAGGTGGCATTTGAGTTGGCACTTCAAAGTACTCGTACACCTCTGACTCCGCGGACCCATTGCGTTTCCATCCTCCCAGTTTTATCTGCAGTTCCCAGGGAGATGTTCCTCTCCCTTTGACATGTTAATGCTTCTGTTTTCCTGTATCCTGGATCCCTTCCACTTTCGTATCTCAAGAAACTCCACCCGTGTACATTCTTTCCTTAACATTAGTTTTTCCACTTATTCTCATATTCTTTGAGCATCTACTATGTGCCATACACAGATACCAAGAAGAGTTTTTTTGGGAAGGTTACTCATACTTGCAAGTGAAATTACCAATTAACATATAAGCTACCATTGATACAAGTACAGAAAGGGTTCAGGAACTAAATAGCATATGAATAGAGCTTTCAAATATCAATAAAGTTTTTGTTATTTGTGTTTTGTCTTTTTTGAGACAGTTTCAATATGTAGTTCAGGCTAGCTTTGAACTTACTTTGCAGCCCTGATAAAAATTTTCGCAGGGCTTGCTGGCACATATCTGTAACACCAGCATTCAGGGAGCTGAAGCAGGAGAATTACTATGAGTTCAACGTCAGCCTGGGCTACAATAGTGAGTTCAAAAGCAGCCTGAACTATGTAACAAGACCCTGCCTCAAAAAGCAAAACAATCCCCCCAAAAGAATAACATTTAATAGTGCTGCATATCATACTAATCTCTATGTTTCTTGTATTGACCTAGTAGAGATGAAAAGGATGTTTGGGTTGAAGGAACATTTTAAGCAAAGGCAAACAGGGAGGAGGAATTCAAATCTCCTGTGGCTAGGTTTAAAGGGCTTATGGGAAATAATAGTATTAGTTTAGAGCAAGATCATGGGGAACCTTAAATGTTGTGCTTAGTATTTTATTTGTAGGGTTTTTTTCCTATAGGTAGTTTGAACCTATCAAAGGTTAGAAACAAATTTCTCAGGAAGCTTTAGGAGTATATAAGGAATTTCCATTTGATTCACAGAGCATCCCTGTGCAGTGGGAAGGCAGATCCTACCCTATGAAGGCCTTGGCTTTTCAGAGTCTGCATATCAATCTATATTATGCTTCTGCCTCTTCAGTTCCTTATACAACTTATTTAGTGCAGGTTACATCTTTATTCATGATGCTGCATCAGCCTTCATGGTTCCCATGCTTTGTTAATGATAAAACTAACGGCAAGTTTTGCCTAGAGTATGTGGGAAAACATGAATAAAAATGTACCACTCAGAATTTTGTAACATAATTGTGCAGCAGTATATCATCCAACCATGTCTTCCCTTGCTGTGTGTGTATACGTGTGTGTGTTACTGGAGTACTGTAGCCTTCACACTGAACTGCATCTCCAGCCCATTTTTAATTTTTTATTTTTTAGACCATCTCACTCAGTTACTAAGCTGCCCAGGACAGGTTTAACCTTTTGATGCACCTGCCCCCTCTCAGAGTGCTGGAATTAGGTGTACACCACCATGTTGGGCTTTCTCTTGAGTGTTTAGCCCTTTCTGATCTTTTTCAGTGCTGGCTACAGTCTTGATATCTACACACCGAAACTGATTGGAGCAATGACAAAAGTCCCTCACCTGTCACACCTTAAGGTCATCTCAGTAGCTCATGAGGTCATTGTTGATCAAAGTTAAGAAAGGACATTTATCATAAAAGTTAGTTGGCATTATGGAGTAATAATCTCAGATGGAAACAATACACAAGGTTGCTTCTGTGCACATGGTATAAACCACTAGAGGGATTGGGATGGCCACCCTAGACCAGCTGGAGGAAGGAAGCTCCATGTGGATAAAGAATGCTGCTAGTCCCACTATTCTGTAAGGCAGAGGCAACACTGTATTCATTACTCAGACTGGCAAGACAGATGGCTCAATGCTTAGGATTGGTGGGAGACTAACAGAAGTTCAGAATCCTGAGTTCCTATGTTCAATATAAATGGGAATCTCACAGATGTATCAAGTTATTACCATTTTAATTTTAATGTGCCATGCCATAAAAGAAACTGTTCTAACCAGCAGAAGTAATATATTTGCCATGCTTCCCTAGACGACCATATAAGGCACCAGTCCTGAAGCTCTTCAGAGGCTCTGGCCTACTCTGTGGTTGGGGCAACATGTCAGAGAGAGTACCCTAAAGAGAAATAGCCTGGGATAACCAAAGTCACTGAAGTGAGATTTAGAAAATTTCAAAAATAACTTTCCAGAGGGCCTACCAAATATCTCAGCAGATTAAAATGCCTGCACAGGCTCAGGGGCCAGGGATTCAAGACTGGGCATGGTGGTATGCACCTATAATCCCAGCAATTGGGAGGATGTAAACAGGGGAATTACTATGAGTCCTATCTAGTGGTGAGACCCTGAATACCCTGTAGACCCTTCCCCTTCTCCCCCAAGAAAAGTATAACTTTGGAAAGTGTGGCAACCCTGAGGACCTGGCATGATACCTGGGCTAGATACCTTGTTTTCCAAAGACTCAAAGAAATTTTGTAGAAGAGTCCTTTCACATTCTTTGCTACTGTTCCTATTTGAGTAGTGGAGTCTACTTTCCTTCCTTTGGAAGGTGAGTTGACAAACTCTTTGTAATCAGGTGTCTATTGCTGCATAGCAGACTACATACTTCAAAATCAGAGGCTTTAAAGTCATCCATTTTACTATATTTCTTGCTTTCATGGGACAGGGACTTAGGCAGAGACTCAGTTGGGTAGTTCTGTTTCATGTGAGTTTAGAGTTCCATGAAGCCCAAGAAGCTAAGTCATAAGAACACTGCAGCTTCTGTCTAGCCTTGTGTGGCACCCAGTTTGAGCCGTGAGGCCATTGTGCTAGAAAATCCTTGTGCAGGGACTCGGCTTAACATTTCCCACTAAGCCCAGTTTCCCACCGAGTGACAAGACATCCACCCTGTGCCTTCTATGATAGTCTGCCTGCCAGCTGAACCCTACCACACGGCCTGTGTAAACTCTACATCAAGTGGAAGAATGGGCAACTCAGCTTCTGCCTTTTGGTCCCATGAAAGCCAAAAGTCTGGTAAAATGCTTCTTAAACCTGGAAATTTTGAGGTATCTTGTGATGTAGCATTAGACACATGACCACAAAGAATTTATGGTCTAGTTGGATGAGAGGGTACAGGTTTATGAATGGTAACATTGCAAAATAGTGTACAAATGTTTGAGTAGTGAGAACAATTCAGAATGCAGAAAGGAAGTGATCACTTGAGATTACAAGGATGAAGGAAGGCTTTTCAGAAGAGACATGACTTCAGCCATACCTTTACATATGAGAAGATTGGTTCTGTATGGAGAAACAACCCTGAGGGATTCCTGGCAAGTACAGAAGTAAAGCAAGAAAGGTATTGGCAAAGCCAGCAGGTAGTTTGGGTAGTCCCTTTTGCCTAGGGCAGAGGATTTCTGTAGAAGAAGAAGGTGTAGCTATAATGCTGGGTTAATCAAACTGCAAATAGGAAAAATGCTTTGCCCCCCTACATTGTGATACAGAGAATATCTGGAGGGCTTTAGTCCTCAGGTGATAGAACACTATTTTTTGTCCCAGAAATAGTGTTTCCACTACTATTACAAATTGTAATATTTTCATGTCTCTCTTCCTTTTATTTGAACTTCAAGAGATGTTCCTGTGGTTCTAGAGTTCCAGGATTTTGGACACCAGCTTAGCCTATTCATTCCCTTTATGGTGTGATTAAGAGGACTTCTGTTCCATCCACTTTGATGAACTTAATTCCTATGTCTGAAACTGTTTGAGTGTCCATGGCCCTCTTAATCAGATTGCATAAAATGATTCTGCTGTCCCTTCTACCAAACTATTAGTATACCCTCTCTTCCCTCACCCTGATCACCACTTGTACACCTTGTGATCCTGTGTTCTCCTGAGCCCTGCCATTCCTATTACCTGCTCCACTTGTCCCACTGTGCATTGCCACTTTACATGATTGGTGCCCATTATGGATGTCTCACTTTTCCTACTGAGCTATAAGATCTGGTTAAGAAACCTTTAGCATTTCTCAGCTACTCCCCCAGCTTTCTATGCATCCTATTCAGTGTTGCCCAGGAAAATCTTTCTAAAACATAGATTTGATATATCAGGCATGCATGCCTTTTGGTAGCTTCTTGGTGTCTGAAGAATACAATGATACAGCCTCATCTTTGTAAACAGAGCCTCTTGACTGGCCTTTCCCCTGACTGGAGAATTTCAGCTCTGCTCACAAGGGTTATGCATCTCCTGGTGTTCCCATATACTCTTCCCTGTACCTCAAGCCTGAGCAGTATCCATTTATTTTTAAATCTCAGCTCCAACTTTACCTGCCTTGGGAAACACCTTTAACACCATTCCTAAGCTACAATCCCTCTTCTGTACCCCCTAGGACCTGTCACTCCCTCTTGATACTCCTTAAAAGTGTCCCAATTTTCTGCCCACCATCCTGAGGGCAAAATGTGTCTTTCATCCTTGAAATAGCTCAGAGCCTCATACAAAGTAGGTGCTTATAAAATATCTGTTACCTTTCAGTGCATTCCATATAATCAACTCACTCTCCCTGCTTGGCATTCCAAAAACTCAGAATTATCTGCAAGCTGACTTTTAGGTAATTAAAAACTTCCCTCAGCAGTCGAGCTATTTTTGCTGAAGGAGTTGTCACTGGAAATCAGTTCAGTTATCTTAAATGTCTTCTCTGACAGCACTTGCACAGTCACTTACTCTGCACCTACAGCCAGGTGTGGGGATCCAGGACTGGTATAACCCCTGGAGTTGTCCAGGCAGGGACACTGAGCTTCAAAGAAATTGGCTCTATTTTTTTTTAAGTGACTTTCTTGCTCAAATGAACCACATTGCTTAGTCGTAGAAGAGGCCAAGAAGTAGGGTACAGTCACATGCCACCCTCCAGTCACCTGTTCTATCATCCTGCCCTTTTGACCCAGAAAGAACCTTGTCACAGATAAAGAGGATACTTCTGGACTACTTCCACTCTACTGACCTCTGACCAAAGTCTGAGAAACATCATCTATTCAGAGGCTGGGATAATCTGAGAAACACAAGCATTTTTGTGGCCCCCTCCAGGATCCAAAGGTAAAAAGATATTGCCCCAGAAACTACAGCGGTGGGAAGGGGTCTCCCAGGAAACTTCCCTCTGTGGAGAGTATCAGCAAATTGTCTCATGTAGCCATAATAGAACAAGGGGAGAAGGGTTTTATCTAAGGAAAGCCAATGTATTGTAAACAGGATAAAAGGGGCTGGAAGGCCCCTCTTATCACTGACTAATGTGTCCTCTGGTCATTGAGGAGTTGGATCCCTACCAGCAACCAAGAGTGAGGGAAAGAGGATTCCTGATTAACCCCATCATCTGTGAACAGGCCACGGCAAACAAAGATCTGGTCCTTTCTCTTGCTAAATGAGTCCTATATTAATTGGCACTCACAGCGCTCAGCACAGTTTTTAGAAGCTCTCCCTAGGTAAGAGAAATGTCTTCCAAGCCCTCTGTTCTTTGGTGCCACCTGGAATTGGAAGTATGTATCAGAGAAGGGTTGAAGGGAGGCAAAAGTGACATGAGTATGGGGACACTTGCAGGAAAAAGTGGCAGTCCCCTGGCCAGTGGACTGGCTTCATTTAGACTTGAAGACTTGTCTCTCTGGGCACTTAAGAATGATGCTCTCATTCAATCCCCCAAAATGGTTTATTGTGCACAGGTATCTTAATTTACAGAGGAGAACTTTATGCAAAGTTAAACAGTAGGTGAGTGGCCAGCTGAAATCTGAACTTACATGCAGCCTGGGCAGATCAGCATTTGGGTAGGAAAACCTCTGATGGAAGTGGATCAAGTGAGTTCTGCTTTCTTCTGACTATACTTCACCTTTCCAGGGAACCTTTAGCAGTCAAAAGAGACAGCCTTCTCTGTCTCTTTCCTTTTGGGCTCCAGTCTCCTAGACCATTAATACCAGAGAAGTAGAAGGTGTTCAAGATTGTGATACATAGAATGCAAGTTTGATTCTCCAGTTTGATCCCTTTGGACAAATTACATAAGAACCTCAGAACCTCAGTTTCTTATCTGCAAGACAGAAATAGTAATTTCTGCTATATGTATTTCACTAAGTTGAAAGAGGATTAAACGGTAAGGGGAATAGAAGGGCTTTACACATGATTTGATGGTTTATTGTCATAGTGGTTGTCTCAGAACCTTCTGACAGGTTTCTGCTTCCAGCCTTTGTCTACCACCCCACCTGGCTCTCCAGTCATATCATTTTCAAATTCATCTGCCTCAAATGCCACAGTGTGCATGCCAGTCTCCTGTTTATAGGCCATAAATGTTCCCT
>PVKA01053396.1:0-11262 GCA_004027165.1 Ctenomys sociabilis | reverse complement strand
TCCTATTGACTCCATTATCTCCCATCCTCGTGCTCAGGTCTCTCACAACCAACCATATAGGCAGCTAATGTTCTCAGAATCCACCGGATGATCCAGTGGCTCTCCTAGCAACACTGGCAGAATGGAGGGATGGACCCAGGACATTCCATTCTTTCCTGTCCTCAGCTCCTGGGAGGAGCCCCACAGGGGCTGCAGAGTCCTCACACAGTGCTGGGCAGAGGGGGGTCAGGTTCCAAAACCTGGGACACTGGACCAAGGTGTTCCTGGGCCAGCTAGGGCAGTGAAGGGCAGCAGAGGTTTCCCTGGTCAGAAATCTTCAGCCTAGGAGAAAGAAGGGTGCAAGTGTCCTCTTGCCAAGCCAGGCCAGTGGGTGGCCTGAGGAATCTCACTGAAAGATCTCAAAGGGTCCTGGAGGGCCAGCCAAACAGCTCAGGGTATTAAAGCACCAGCAAGCAGATTCAGGGGTGGGGATTCAATCCCCTGGCTCCCTGTGCCACCCCCGCCCCTGGGGCACACTGCGATGTCAATTAAGACTGGGCGTGGTGGCGCACACCTGTAATCCCAGCTCTTGGGAAGCTGTAAACAAGAGGATCACTACAAGTCTGATCTAGTAGTGAGACCCTAAACATCCTGTAGACCTTCCCCTAAAATTAAAAAAAAAAAAAATCAAAGAGCCTTGGGCAAAGAGGAGCCAGAGAGCCTTGGAGTTGGGGGGCATGGAGGCAAGGCACCAGCAAGCCCACTGGGGAAGCAGGGAGCTCACATCTCCTGCCACAATAACCACAGAGGGGTAGCAGGCCTGGCTCACCCAGCCCAAGCCGGGGGAGGAGGCACTGTGCTCCCCAACCCCACCCCAGCCTGATCCAGTCGATGGAGACTGCAGCCTGCGCTGGCAGGCCCGGCCGGGAACGCGGGCTGCCCCTCCCTCAGGGTCTTCTGCACCCTCTTTCTTGGTGTCCTTAAGTCCAACCTGGACACACGGCTAGGAGCACACGTGGCCCATGGCGGAGCCCAGGGATCCTGCTTGACTGCCTCCATCTCAAGACTGTGTTAAGAGGCCCATTGGGGGCCTGGAAGGCAGTGGCTGGGCACCGCCTCGCCCTGATGAAATTGGCCAGTGGGTCGCTATCTCAGCCCAGCACCCTCAGGACCTAACCTCACAGCTGGAAGAAGGGAGGCAAACGGAGACCCACATCTTCTCTGTCCCATCACTCACTGCCTGGAAGCTGGACGGCACAGCCTAAAACCAAGAAGGGGCCCTTCCAGGCCCCCAGAGCCAGCTCTGCCTGAGGATAAATCCATGGCCTCGTGCTGTGGTCAGAACGCATCCCCTGAAAGTGCAGCAGGTGTTGGGAACTCGGTTCCCAGTGCAGCAGAGTTGAGGTGTGGGGCCCTTCAAGAGGGCGTTAGGCCCCATCCATGGATTCATGAGGTGGTTGGGGATTAAGATTGTTAAGAACTGATTTGCTGTGCATGTCATAGGTCACCAAAAAGGCCCCACCAGCAAGCCCCTGCTTCTGAACCTCTCCATCTCAAGAATCATGAGCCAAGTAAACCTCTCTACCCAGCCAGGCTTTTTTTTTTTTTTTTTTTTTTTGTAACTTAAAGCACACTAAGACCTCTTCTACCTGAAGGCCCAGTGTGACCTGCCCGACAACACACCCAGTGTTGTGCTTTTGGGCACTAGAAATTCAACTCAGCAGTACGTTACCACTGAGGGACACCCCAGCTCTTCTTAGGTGTTTGTTTCGAGATTGGATCTTGCTAAATTTCCTAGGCTGGCCTTGAACGTGTGATCCTTCTGCCACATCCTCCCAAGTAGCTGGGATTATAGGAACAAAGTTCCATGGCCCACCTCGTCAATCCCATCTCAGATGAGAGGTTTTGTTCCTTCCAAGTTTCAGCCAGACCCTTACCCCCACCAGAATCCCTTCTTTCTTTTGCTATCCCCATTCTCCCAGAAAGAGGCAGAGCCCGATCCCTCCTGTTATAGGCTAAACGTTGTCCTCTAAAATTCATATGCTTGGGGCCGGGGAGATAGCTCGGTGGAATAAGTGCTTGCCTAATAAACACAAGGTCCTGAGTTCAATCTTTGGTATCACAAAAATAAAGAAAAAAAAAAAAAAAAGCATATGCTGAAGTCCTGACCCCAGGACCTAGAATGTGACCTTATTTGGAAATAGGGTTGCCACAGATGAAACTAGTAGAGATGAGGTCACTGGGGAAGGCCCTGTACCAGTATGACTGGTGTCCTGACAAAAAGGGGAAATCTGGTCACAGAGACACGCAGGGAGAAGGCCGCATGATCATGCAAGCAAAGGTCAGTGATATTGTTGTGACACGGGGAGCTCTAAGGGCTGCCAGCAAACACGGAAGCCTGGGGAGGCTGGACAGGTGTCTTCCCAGACAGGGGAGAAACGGTTGCTGCACCTAGAGAGCCACTGTCAGTACCCAGGCTAGGAGAGAGACGTGCCTACGGGGATGGGGATGGTGGCCCACACCTGCAACTTCTGCGCTCTAGAAGGTCGAGGGAGGGGGGCTGCAAGCCAGACCTTATTTCTTTTCTTATTTTGTTTTGGTACTGGGGATCAAGCTCAGGACCTTGCAATTACCAGGCAGGCACTCATGCCGTTGAGCTATCTCCCAGGCCCAAGACCTTATCTCAAAAAATAAAAATTAAAAAGGTTGGGAATGTAGTTTCATGTGAAAGCCTTGGGCTCAATTTCCAGAGTTGAAAAGAAGAAAGGAAACCGAGAGAAAGAGAAGGAAGGAAGGAAGGAGGGAAGGAGGGAAGGAGGGAGGGAGGGAGGGAGAGAGAGAGAGAGAGAGAGTGAGAGAGAGAGAGAGAGAGAGAAGAAAGAAAGAAAGAAAGAAAGAAAGAAAGAAAGAAAGAAAGAAAGAAAGAAAGAAAGAAAGAAAGAAAGAAAGAAAGAAAGAAAGAAAACAAGCAAGCAAGCAGAAAGTCTGTGGTTTAGGCCGCAATCTGCAAATCTGCAATTTATTTTTATAGTGGCTACAGGATATTCCCCTATCGGTCCAGCAAACAAGACCCAGTGCATCCCAGGGCCACAGGGTAGGGCAATCCTTCCTGCCCTCCAAGACTAGCAGGAGTCCTGTCACAGGCCCCACTTGAGGATGTTCTGGGGCCCAGATATCCTTACAGGGTGCTGTGGGGGCCAAAAGCAGTCTCCCTTGCCCTAACTCCCATCCCTCTTCTTTTTGGCGGAGGATTTTTCCCACCTCCCACTTCTCAGAGGACATGGAAACCAGGGCACCGAGTGTCCTCAGGCCACACGCAGCATCTGTGCTGCCTACACTAACCCAGGCCTCCCTGTGCCCTGGGAGGTGAGCTCCCCGGAGTGGACTCCAGTCCTCCCTCGCGCTCCCTCTCTCTGCCTTCCTCCTCTGGGGAGCATGTGCTCCAAGGGCTCATACCTTAAAACAAAAGCCCAGCCCTCCGTGAAGCTGCAGCCCCTGCCCTCTGCTCTGCTCTGGTCAGCCCTGGGCTCTGCCCCACGTCCACCAGCAGCAGACCGGGGTGGTGTCTCCGGCCATCAGTCACATTCCGCTCTCAGGCACGCTGTCTGAGTACCACAGGTGCCCTGCCGGTTGCTGGCTTCTCAGAGCCCACAGAGCCCCTGGGAGCTGGGCATCATTCCAAGAACCAGACACAACTATTCGTTCACTGGACTCACTCACACTCCACAGAGGGCCTGGGACTGGCAGGTCCCTCTGCCATCCATCGTCCCACCCCCAGGCTTGATTCAGGGTCCAGCAAGGAGTACACGGACAAGGGTAGTAGCCAATGAGTCTGAATGGGGGCAGTGGGGTTGACCAGGGGAAAACAGGACAGGCAGTGCGCTGAGCTGAGGTTGAGAGATGAAAGCAGGCAGAGGGACACAGACCGGTGCCAGGAAGGTCAGGAGGGCCTGGAGTCCAGGTGAGGACCTCTGGGGACTTCCCTGGAGGACCTCTGCAAGGACAAGACCTGGGCTTGCACAGACAGGAGTGCTGGGTGGAGGGGACAGAGAGACCAGCAGAGTTCCAAGAGGCACTGAGGAGAGAGACCATCTCTACTTGGTAAGTGAGTCACAAGGGGACGGTCATGGCTGGTCCTCTGCAAGTATAAAAGGGGAACTTGGGGAGGTGACAGCAGGAGGACTCTCATCTCCTCAGTGGATAAAAGGGCTCCAAGAGCTAGTAGGGTCCTTGTGGCTCTGTTTTCTGCCATATGGGGACACAGCAACAAGATGCCCTCTCTGAAACAGAGAACACTCATCTCACACTGCATCTGCCCGCAACTTGAACTTGGGCTTCCTGACACAGAGAACTGAGGGGAAATAAATTTCTGTTCTTCATAAATGACCCAGCCTTGAGTATTTTTTTTTTAAATCAAAGCAACAAGAAGTTGAAATGGGCCCTTTCCAGAGGCCCCAACCCTGCCTAGCTTGGAGCACATGGGGGTGAGCTGTTCAAGAGCAGTGGGGTTCACGGTGGGAACTTTTCAGGGAAAGATGGGATCAGAGCCACATGCCTAGGGTCAGGTGGGCAAGGAGATCAGAGAAAGAGGGTGAGGTAAGCAATGTAGACAGTCCAAGACATGGGGACATGATCAAGGGATCACAGGGAGAGAGGTGGCAGCACCTCTGGCTTAGCTCAGTGCCCAGGAACTCTGGCCAAGACAGCAGGAGCGGGAGTGCTGGGAGTGCAGGAGGACCCCAGCCAACACGTGTGCAGCGGGTGAGGGGCACTGTGTGTCAAGCCCTTAGGAGTCAGCGTGAAAGGCCAGGCCCTACCTGGAGTGAGGAAACGGGCCACAGGCCACAAGCGCAGGGGAGTGGAGCCCTGGGAAGGCATGCTGAACCTTATGGAAGCTAAGTGCTTGCAGATGGGAGGGTGGGATTCAGGGAGGGGCTGAGGGCCCAGGACAGGATTCTTAAGGACCTAAAAGAGGCTGGAGGAGGACAGTGCAGATGACCTAGGGATTGCTGTGAGCTAAGCTAAGTTCCCTAAATTCGTGTGTTGACACCTTGACCCTCAGTGTCCCAGAATGTGGTTGAATTTAAAGGCAGACCCTCGAAAGAGAGGATTAGGACACAGTAAGGTCACTAGGTGGGGCCTGATTCAATCTGACTGGGGTCACTGCAAAACAAGGAGGTCAAAACATGGACAGGCAAGGGACAGCCAGTTGAGGACGGAGGGAAGAGGCGAGTCTGTGAGGCACGGGGAGGGTGAGGGAAGAACCGTCCTTGTGACATCTGAACGTTGGACTTCAGCCTCCAGACAGGAGAGGACAACTCTCTGCCTTCAAGGCCATCTTGCTGTGGCTTTTTGCACTGGTGGCCTCAGGAACCTCACAGTGATCAGGGAGGTAAGACCAGCTGCAGCAACAAGCAGCTCCGCACCCACTGGGTCCCTTCCTCAGGCCAGGAGTTGGGGCTTCGCGGCAGCTGTGCTAGGACCCCAGGCTCCTCTTCTGAGTCCTAACCTACTCTCTGTATTCAGCTGGCAAAGGCCAGGGGGAGAGAACCTAAGGAAGGTGGGGATTCTGGGAACAAGCCCAGATACATGTTCTCATGGTCCCTTTCCGCCCTGTTGAGACACCGCACCTGACAGATGCAATTTAGAGATTCATTTTAGCTCGCATCTTAGAAGTTTCAGGCCTTGCACGGTTGGCCAGTTCTAAGCAGAAGTGGCATTTTGGAAGGTTCTGGAGGAAGAAAGCTGCTCACATTATGGCTCTGAGCAAGCAGAAAGGGTCCAGGGAGGAATGGAAATATATCCTTCCAGGTCACACACACAGTGACCCACCTCTTCCAATCTGGCCCCACCTCTAACTGCCCCCATCATCCAAACATCCCAGCCAGGTCCCGCAAAGCTTTAGGGAGGTCTTGAGATGTGAACCATCGCACACGCCATGGAGTGCATATCTATTTGCAAGGTGTGTGGCCAGAGGAAAGGGTATCCTGACACATTTGCCTGAGCTGTGGGATTCAAGGTGAGAAGTCAGGTAGATTTGTGCACATAGGCACAAAGCAAGACACAGGTGGGGACAGGAAGAGGACTTGGGCTGTGGGTACCACGGGCTGGACACACTCATGTAAGGCAATGGTTGGCCACAACAGCAGGATGGACCCCTTTCCCAGGGGTGCCAGGTGTCACATAGATCTTTCTGTTGGGTTACAGAGACTCCAAAAGCCAGAGCTGGTAGTGTTCTAGCCCCTCATCTCTCACTGGCCACTGTAGAGATGGGAATTGGGACTGAGTCCTGGCCCAGGTAAGTTAGGACAGGTACCAGGTGGAAGAGATGGAGACAAGACAGGGAACCCTGCATGTGGGGCTGGGTGGGTGGGTGGCCACAGGCAGGTGGTGGGTCTGCACCCGTATGAAAGTCCTCCAGGTCAGCACAACAAGCCACTCCTAGTTTGACTTCCGTCTTCTTACTCCTGGTTAACCTCAAACTTCCTCTCTTGATTTTCAAGCTCCAAGCCTTCCCCAATCAACACCTGTTAGGACCCTGTGCCAAGCATGCAAGCTCCACCCCCAGCCCAGCCTGATAAACTCTTCACCTGCCTGCTTTCTCCCAGAGGGTTCTTGCTTCTCTTCGGCAGCCTTCCCACACGGAGCAATATAGGATTTCTTTACTTCTCTCCCGCTTCTCTTTTGCACCAGAGGAAGGAACCTTACAGTGGGAGAGATGCTGGGAGAAGTGGAAATCCAGGGAACGGCTTCCTAGTGGGTAGGTGGTGAGGTCATAGGGGAGAACTGTAGAAGAGATAGAACTAGGAAAGTGAGAGCAGCTGGGGGACAGGTGAGGACAGGAAAGATCCCCAAGGGGTTATAGCTGAGCAAAGGGGCGTGGGGAGACTCACAGGCTAGAAGGGCCCAAAAATCTCCTACAGAGCTAGCAGGAGGCATGGGGCCAGGAGAGGCCTCTAGGTGGGTGCAGAGAGCAAGGCCCCCAGACTGACTCAGAGGGCTCAGAGGTGGAGGGTCTTCAGTTGATGGTGTCTTCTGTGGGCCGGGTTCCTCACTGGACAACAGATGGCTGCATCCATGCCAGGCAGGCTTTGAGCTAGAGCAGGGACTCTGGCCATAGCAGGAGTGATTAGGAGCTATGATGGCAGACACAGGAGAGGGAGAGGCCACGTGGCTGGACAGCGGTGGTGTGGTGCACTGAGGTGCTCGCTGGAGGCAGAAGCAGCCGGGGGAGGGGAGGCCACTTGGTGTGACCACGTCCAGCCCTGCAGACTTGGATGAGGGAGGGCAGGCATCCTGCCCCTGACCTAAGGGACTCCTGTCTTCACACCTCAATGGGTGGCTATGGAGGTCAAGCCTTTGGGCCCATAAAAGCGCCTCCTGTAGTGGTTGTTGATACATTATGTCAACGTGAGAAGTTTAGAAGTTTCACTAAGCAACTGAGTAAGTAGCCAGGGTCCCCACTTTGGTGGAACCGGGGATTGAACTCATGCCCTTGTACTTTCCAGGGAAGTGCTTATTCCACTGAGCCATCTCCCTGGTCCCACTTTGTTAACACCCCCATTCTGTGCAAGAGGAGGCTGAAGAGATGGGTGGGTGCCATGCCTCCCTGGGGGAGCAGGTAGTCTGAAAAGAGGAAAAGGGGCTTGTTCTCCCCCTTCTTTTGTTCTTGCTGTCTTCTGCTGCCTTGACCTGTTGTCCCCTGGCCACACCACCCCACTTTAGAGCCAGCTGAGTATGAACTGAAACCTCCGTGAAGTGAGCTACATAAATCTTTCCTTCCTCCATTTTGCATGTTGGACATTTTGTCCCAGAAACAAGAGAAAAGTAACTAAGATACATCCCTAGCTTTAGAGACAGGCAGTGCTGTATAGCACCAGGGCCCCAACTCCACCTATGACAACGGAGCGACAGAAATAACAGAAAGCAAGAGGACAATTTTGTAAATCAAAAGTAGAAGTAAGAGAGACTGCCTGGGACAGGGGGAGGTGGATAGGTTTGGGGTTCACCTAAGGCTCAGGAAAGGCTCACCAGGCAGGTTGGCCACCTGGGACCCTGGTCCAGCTGCTGCGTCGCCAGAGGCCCACTCCTGGGCCATGCTGGGAGACAAAAGGAGGCCAGGCAAGAGAGGGCAAGCTGGGCAAGAAGCCATGGGAAGAGGTGCCTGGCTGCGGTGGAGGAATGGACAGTCAGCTGAACTCAGTCACGTGGGGCTGGGCATGGCAGGCCCACCAGCAGAGTAAAAGGAGAACTAAGGGCAAGACAGTGAGTTGTTGATTCTCCTGGAGAAGTCTGTCGTGCTGGCTTTCCTGACATGAACTCAGCTGTTCTCAGCAGAAGAGCTTGGGTCCTCGCTGTGGCTGAGGCTGGCTGCTTGCAGTTCTCTGAGGGGCCGCTCTTAACCTCACCTCCCTGGCCCCAGGTCAGCTCCCTCAGCCCGCTGGCACAGATGCTCTAGTTTCCACCACCGGCCTTGGGCCTTTCCAGTGCAGATCCTTGACACAGACTTGTGTGACCTGTTGTTGTGGGCTCTAGGTCTGGACTGGTGCAGGACATTGCTGTGCTCACAGGCCTTCTGCTGGATTCTTTGGGCCTCTAGTGGGTGGACAGATCTCTTATTTGGCTTTTGGGATGAATATTACAAAACACTCCTAAAAATTATGTATCTTGTATTAAATCTATATTAAATATACAGATCCTGTATGTTATCTGTCCTGTATTATATATTCCCTAACTATAATTCCCTGTATTGCAAATCCTAACCACAACACTGGTACTTGTCAACTAATGAAGCTGGGTAAGTTTCTTCTCTGTGCCCACTTGATGCTCTGGTAAACTGAGGCTGAGTATCCTGACATGTTGGAACAGGGGATGAGACACAGAGGCCAGCTCTAACCATTAGGCTCTATAGCTGTATGGAGACACCTCAGTGCGGGTATTAATGCTTGGGGACTAAAAGAGGACATACAGTTGGACCAGGTGCGTTTGGGCTGGAGAGGACTGGTCAATTCTGTGCCCCAGAGTGGGCACTCAGGCCTGGGGAAACCTAGGAACATTCAGGTGCCCCAGTAGTGGGGATATCAGTCAGAGAGAGACAGAGACAGAGACAGATACAGAGACAGATAGACAGGGACACAGAGAGACAGAGACAGAGAGAGAGAGACAGAGACAGAAAGACAGAGACAGACGGGGACACAGAGAGACAGAGACAGAGAGACAGAGACAGATAGACAGGGACACAGAGAGACAGAGACAGAGAGAGAGAGAGAGACAGGGACACAGAGACAGAAACAGAGAGAGACAGGAACACAGACAGACAGAGACAGATAGAGATAGAGACAGAGAGACAGAGAAAGACACAGAGGGACAAAAGGACAGAGGGACAAAGGCAGAAACAGAGAGACAGACAGGGAAAGAGAGAGAGAGAGAGAGAGAGAACTGCACCCCAAACAAACAAACAAACCACCTACTCCTGGGGGGCCCTGATCCCTGTGTCTGTCCTGTGTTTGGTCTCCGTTTCTGCTGACCTTGGAGGTTACAATGTGCTGTCGTGGTTCTTGGTTCACTCTAAAGAGTACCCTCCCCTGAATCCTCCGGGGCTACACAAGAGCCAGCGAAGTGTCCCTTGGCACCTTCCTGCACCTTTCTACACCTTCCCGCCCACATCTCAGCCTCTAAAGTCCTGACTGCTGGCGTTTGTTTTCTTTTCGCTTCAGCCATTTTTGTCAACATTTAAGAATTTATTGTTTAAGCATTTGAAGAAGTTTGGTTTGGGGGGAAGAACAACCTCAAGGTTGCTAGTGTCAAGAGTAAGAGAAGGGCTGGGGAGATGGCTCAGTGGAATAAGTGCTTCCCTGGCAAGTGCAAGGGCCTGAGTTCAATCCCCGGTTCAAAAAAAAGTAAGAAGAGCACAAGGGAACATTTGCTTCTGCATACCTCCTGTCGTATTGTCTGTCTCTCCTTCCCTCCCTCTCCTTCTTTCATTCTTTTCATTACCACCTATTTCCTGAACTGGAAGCACTGTGCCTGCAGCCAAGGCAACCAAGGTGGCTTCAGCTTTCGGTCCCAGATGGACCTCTGAGAAAGAGATGGGGCCTGGGAGAAGTGGCAGCTGCCTAAGCACGGGGGACATGTCTGCTGCAGCCGGCTTGGCCCTGTACCACTGGGGCAGGCGTGGGGGGGGGTTGTCTGTCTACATGTGGGTACAAAGACACAATGAATTCATCTCAAAGACTCCCCCCCCCCCCCCAGCCGTCAGATGTGACTGGGGCCCCCATGGCCATCCTCGGCCAATCTTTGAGTTGTAGGAAAAACTCCAGGGGATGTGCGGGACGTCCGCCAGCCCCAGGGTGCAGCCTAGAGCGGGCTTCCTGGACTCCCCGCCCTCTCTGAAGTCCTCCTAGGCTGTCCGGCAGTGCTGAGCACGGCACAGGCCTCAGAACCAGATCAGACCAGCCATGGGATTTGAATCCTTTATTGAGCACTGGGCGGAAGCCAGGTCCTTCCATGCCAGGCTGCCGTGTGCTTCCCTGCGGCGAGCTGGGCACCAAGGCCTAGGACTCGGACTCGAACATCTTCTTGCGGCCCTCCATGCCAGACTTCTCTTCAATGTTTTTCCTCCAGTCACCCACGTCGCGCAGGTCTCTTTCCTGGTGGAACGCGAGAGGCCTCAGGCCCACCGCCCCGCAGATATACCAGCCTGTTTCCCTTCTGTAGAGGGGATAGCGGAGCTTTGCCAGCATGGTCAGCAGCAGAGGAGGGCAGCTACCCATGGGAGCAGCACCTACCTTCTCTGTGTCTTCCTTCTTGACTTGCTTCAGGTTGGCCCGCAGGTCCATGCACACCTTGTGCTTGGAGCCCAGCAGCGCCTTCAGCATGGCGTCGGCTGACATGCGCACCCGCCGCAGTGGGGGCCTCTTGAATTTGCCCCTCAGATCAAACAGCTTCTGGTTCATGTCCTCCAGCTGCCAGGAGGGAGGCCATGGGAGCGCCTGGTAGACCCCAAACCCAGAGTACCTCCCCACCATGGCCCCACCCCATCTGGAGCCACGCCCCTGGCTACAGCCACGCCCCTGGCAACAACCCGCCCCTCCGGCTACCCCTGGCCCACTCACCTCCTTGGTGCTCTTCTGCACCTTCATTTCCATGTCATACTTCTCCTCCTCAGCCACGTCAATCTTGGCATGCAGTTGTTTACAGAGCTCCTGGGGCAGGGAGGGTACAGTGCGCAGCTGTCCTCACATTTGAGGCCACCCTTCCCTGATCACCCCCTGGCTCTTTCCA
>PVKA01053395.1:0-11260 GCA_004027165.1 Ctenomys sociabilis | reverse complement strand
TTTTTCCCCATTTAGGATTATATGAGCTTTTGGGTTGTCATAGATGGCTTTTATCAAGTTAAGATAGAGTCCATCTATTCCAATTTTCTGTAGGACCTTGAACATGAATGAGTGTTGGACTTTGTCAAAGGCTTTCTCTGCATCAATTGAGATGATCATGTGGTTTTTAGATTTCAGTCTATTAAAATAGTGTATTACACTTATAGATTTTCGAATATTGAACCATCCTTGAATCCCTGGGATGAATCCTACCTGGTCATGGTGTATGATCGTCTTGATGATTTGCTGTATTCTGTTTGCCAGGATTTTGTTGAGTATTTTTGCATCTATGTTCATGAGGGAGATTGGCCTGTAGTTCTTCTTTTTGGTTGTGTCTTTACCTGGTTTTGGAATGACTATTATACTTGCATCCAGAAATGATTTTGGGAGGACTTTTTTCCTTTTCAACTTCGTGGAAGAGTTTGTGGAATGTGGGGATTATATCTTCTATAAATTTCTTGTAGAATTCAGCTGTGAATCCATCAATCCCTGGACTTTTCTTTGTCGGTAGGCTTTTTATTACTTTTTGAATTTCGTTGGCTGTTATTGGCTTATTGAGAGTTGTAATATCTTCTTGATTCAGTTTTGGTAATTTGTACCTTTCAAGGAATCTGTCCATTTCTTCTGTGTCTTCTATTCTGTGAGCGTAAAGATTCTCGAAGTAACTATTGATAATCTTCTGAATTTCCAGTGGGTCTGTGGTGATTTCACCCTTTTCATTCCTTATCGCTTGTACTTGAATTTACTTTTGCCTCTTTTTGATGAGGTTGGCAAGAGGCTTATCAACTTTAGTTTTTCAAAGAACCAACTTTTTGATTTGTGGATTCTTTGAACTGTTTTTTTCATCTCAGTTGAGTTAATTTCTGCTCTAATCTTTATGATTTCTTCCCGTCTTTGCGCTCTGGGTTTTGTTTGCTCTTCTTTTTCTAGTTGTTGGAGGTGCAACATTAAGGTGCTAATTCGTTCCCTTTCTGTTTTCCTAATGTGTGAGTTCATAGCTATTATTTTCCCTCTAAGAACTGCTTTCATCGCATCCCATAAATTTCGGTAAGTTGTACTTGGATTTTCATTGAATTGTAGATATTGTTGAATTTCTTGTTGAATTTCTTTTGCCACCCATTGATTGCTGAGTAGGGTGTTGTTTAGTTTCCATGAATTTAGCGGGTTTTTCTGGTTTCTTTTGCCATTTATTTCCAATTTCATTGCATTGTGGTCAGATGGTATGCATGGGATAATTTCTATTTTCTTGCATATACTTAGGCATGACCTCTGGACTAGTATTTCATCTATTTTGGAAAATGACCCATGTGCAGCTGAAAAAAATGTGTATTCAGCTGTTGTTGGGTGGAACACACTGTATATGTCCACCAGGTCCGTTTGTTCCAAGCTCTGATTCAGTTCTGCTACTTCCTTGCTAATTTTTTGTCTGGTTGACCTATCTTTTTGAGATAAGGGTGTGTTAAGATCTCCTGTTAAGATCGTGTTTTTAGACATTAAGGTTTTCATGTCCCTTAAGATTTGTCTTACATAGTTGGGTGCTCCTGTGTTTGGTGCATAGATATTTATGAGTGTTACTTCTTGCTTTTGAACTTTTCCCCTGACCAATATATAGTGGCCTTCTTTGTGCCGTTTGACCGTTCTTGGTTTGATGTTGAGACTGTCTGAGAACAGAATTGCTACTCTTGCTTTTTTCTGAGGTGCTGGGGCATGTAGTATTGTTTTCCATCCTTTTACTTTGAGCCTATGAAAGTCCTTTTGTGTTAAGTGTGTTTCTTGTATGCAGCATATTGTTGGATTTTGTTTCCTAATCCACTGTGTCAGTCTATTTCTCTTAATTGGAGAATTGAGTCCGTTTACATTTATATGTAATGTAATATGTACATTTACATTACATATTATAATTGAAATGTGCTGACTTAGCTGGTATTGTTTACTCCTTTATAACCTGTATTTAATTGACTGTCCTGTTTAGTGGGTTCCTTCCGTTCTCTTTCATGGAGTTCTGGTCATTGTGGTCTCTCTCTAGAACCTCTTTCAGCAGCCTGTGAAGGGATGGCTTTGTCATCATGAAATTCTTTAGTTGTTCTTTGTCATGGAAGTATTTCACTTCTCCATCAAACTTGAAAGAGAGTTTTGCAGGGTATAGTAGTCTGGGCTGGAATTTGTTTTCGTGTAGAACTTGAAGAACTCTGCTCCATGCTCTCCTTGCCTTCATTGTTTGTGTAGAGAAGTCGGCTGTAATTCTGATGGGTTTTCCTTTGAATGTGAGCTCCTTCTTCTCTCTCGCAGCTTTCAGTATTTTATTTTGTGTTGGATTTCTGCGATCTTAACTATTATATGTCTCAGTGTGTTTCTACTTGGGTTGAGGTTATTTGGTGTTCTGTATGCTTAGGTGACCTGAATGTTGGATTGTTTCCTCATATTTGGGAGGTTTTCTGCAATTATTTCTCCCCAAATTCTTTTTATGTCATTTATATTGACTCCTTCATTCTCGTTGATACCAATTATTCTCACATTGTTCATTCTGGCATCATCCTGCAGGTGATGGATTATTTTTTTCCTGCATTCTCATTGTTTTTAAGAGATCCTTTCTCACCTTTTCACTAGCTTCTTCAGCATCTTCAAGATCTGAAACTCTGTCTTCGCTTTCACTCAGATGGTTTTGTAGACTCGTGATTGCTATTTTTAGTTCTTCTATATCTCTTTGACTGTGTTTCATGTGTTCTATTTCTTTTCTGTATTGCTCATTCAAGGAATCCATCATATTTCTGATCTCCTCAATTTTTTTATTCAGGTCTTTCTTAGAGGTAGTTATTAATTCTTTTTCTGCTGTGTTTCTTCCAAGTTGGATTTCCTCTGTATATTTCTGGACTTGTTTCGGTATTTCAGATCGTATGACTTCAAAAAGCTCTTTTTTGATTTCAGAACTTATTTCTGCTTTGAGTTCCTCATGATTTTTCTGTTGTTGTTTCTTTGCTACAGATGCTGTTAATTCATATATATCAGCTGCAATAGTGCTCTCTGCACTTGGTCTGGGTGAGCATAGTTTTTCTACCTAATGTTTCTGGAATTCATTCTTTATTTCAGATACTATGTACTCAAATATTTCTTTTTTAATTTGGAGAATTACTTCTCATTTTATTTTCTCTATAGCTTTCTGCTGTTGTTCCTTTGCTGCTGTTTCTGTTAGTTCATTCATTGCAGCTGAGCTAGTGTCCTCTGCCCGTCCTGATGGACTCGAGGTCTGGGATTGCATTTTTCCCCTTCTCTTTGTCATTTTGTATCGCACTGACCTTTGACCTTTGGTGTAGAGCTTGGTGCAGCTATAACCTTAGCTTGTTATGAGATTCGGGTGCCAGTGTATGAAGTTTGAGATTTTCCTGGTATGCCTATCCTGGGTCTAGCTGTTGTGTTCAGTTCCTTTTTTGCTGCAGCTCCTTTGGTTCCCCTATGTTGGTTCCCGGGGTCAGCCCTCCTGTGTCAGGCAGGTCATTCCCCAGGTGGGCAGGCCTGGGCTTTGGTGGGTCTTCTGGGCTCACAAAGGATAGAGGATGATCTTATTCATTGAGTAGGCTGTACTGGGTCGGCCAGCCTGTGCTGGGTCCGGGTCTACAGGCCGTAACCGAAGAAGGCTGGGAAAGGTCCCTCTGGTGCAGTGGGCCTGGAGCCCTCACTCACAGGCCAGGCTGTGCTGGCTTTCAGTCCATAGCGTGGGACCGTGGATTGCTGAGATGTGTCCCTCTAGCGTGGCAGGCTTGGAGTTCTCACTCCAGGTCGACCTGCACTGGGTCTGGGGCTGTGGTGTGGGACCAGTAATCACCTGGAAATGTTTCTCTGGCACAGTGTGCCTGGAGCTGTCACTGGGCCTCGGGGGGTTTGAGGTAGGTAATCCCTGGGAAATGTCTCTCTGGCGCGGCGGGCTTGGAGTTCTACACTCACTGACCTTTGATGCCCAGAGAGTCAGGAAAATTTCCACTCGATCAGTGGGCTTTAGGTCAGTGGATTCGGGGAGGTGTTGGTGAGTGCGTCCTGAGGTTTCAGGCCAGTCACTGGCTTGGAGGGCTTGGGGACAGGGATCCGCGTAGCGCTGGTGGGAAGAAGTCAAAGGGTCTCCCTCAGACTCACCATACTCTCACTGATCTGGGAAGCCTGGTGAGTCCTGTAAATTCGCTCTCGCTGGGAGAGCTTGGGGCAGGATCTAGGAAGCTGCTGGAGTCAGCCACTGTCCCAGGCCAGTCTCTGGCTGGGCGGCGTGGGCGGGATGGTGTAGACTGCTGGCATTGGTCTTGCTGTCTCGGGAGGTCTCTGGGGCTGGGCAGGTGAGGGCACTGGCGGGATGGAGGAGGATGGCGGAGTCGGCCTCTCTGTGTCTGGCCGGTCTCAGGGGCTGGGTGGGCGCGGGTGGGATGGAGGAAGATGGCGGAGTCATAAATAGCATTTTTATTTAACTGAGTAAATATTATTTTCTTCTGAATCAAGTTGTGTATCTTTGAAGTAAACAATATTCCTCCCTAGTTTCAAAGTTCACAGTTTTGATCCCACCCAGAGAGGCTATATATCAGATTTTCATTTTTATATTCTACCAAGAGCATAATGATATGATATTTTATGTTTCTAGTGGAAGTATGTATCACTTGTAAAATTGATGTGTTAGTTATTTTACTTGGAAATTTTGATTGGTTTCTCATGATGCAGTTGTGCTCATGTGCCTGTGGGCATAATTAAAGAAACTCCACACAGAGCAGAAGCAAGCAGACAAGGCAGCCTATTACTGTGGAGGAGAGAGATCCAATTCAACACCCCTGAGACAAATGGCCAGAGCAGTTTAATTTCATGGAAAAGTCCTAGATGATCCTAAGCGAGCTTTGACTGATACGACTCTACTATCTATGTTTACTAATTGTTGCTTTTTAATGTTAGGGCCCTACCCTGCCCTCAAAACTAGAGATAGAACCCCTATCCCTTTCACTGATTGCATTTCAAGGGCATAACTCCTCTATTCTTAAGAAAGACTGTAGTAAATCTGGCAAGAGGCTGGGAGGGATTTGTATCTCTAAGGTACAGAGAATTTGTACATTTTCTAATGTAAATGGTATGAGAAAGGGAAAATGAGGTGTCTAGAGTCATAAAGTAGCCATCTACATATCAATGGAGTCTCTTTATCTGTGTGTATATGTTACCATATCTCTAAGGTAAGTCATACCCTTTTCAAATTTTTGCTTTTCTTCCCATTTTTTTTTCTTTGCTTTCCTAAAATTCTGCCTTGGCCCAATATTCAGTAACTATACAGTAATGGAATTAATTAACAAATGAATCAGGTAGATTTGTTATAATTTGTCTTGCAATAATAGATGGTTTCTTTTGTCTTCTCCTGTACTTCCTCACAAATATGCAGTCATTGTGTAAAATGCATCAGAAATTTCTTCCATATCTAAAAAATGTGTTCTTACTGTGCTTTTAAAGACAATTCCCCTTCCACACTGAGAAATAATAAAGATGAGCTTGAACATGGGCTCCCTAAACTTATGGCAACTACAAAATCATTTGGATTAACAAGTATAATGTAAATGCTTCCAGGAGAGTCACGTGTCTAAAATAAATAATGTCATTCACCTATTTAAATGACAATGATTCTCTAATATGAACAAAAAAATGCAACTAGATCTTTTTTTAATGAATTTAGGATGGGATCTACAAAGTGTACAGGGTCTCACTACATAGATTGGACTTGTAGTGACCCTCCTGTTTTCAGCCTCCCAAAGGGATTACAGGCATGTGCCACCACACCCAGTCTCAATCTCCATGTCAGCGCGTTCCCCAAGCAGAGCTGTTAGGGAACACCAGGGATCAAACCAGGCTGCTGAACTCTGTCTAAGCAGATGGTTTAGTCCACTGAGCTATCTGACCAGCCCAACACTAGAACATTTTAATATTTCCTCCAAGATCCTTTATTACATAATGAAAACTCTACATGTCACTTTCTTCTTTCCCACCCTGCCTGGGCCTCAGTGAGGTACTTGTTAGCCTCCTGATGTACACTCCTAGTGGAGGTGTCTGTTCGCGTATTTCTCTGAAACATAACCTATTACTTAAAGTTTTAATGTTGTGCTGATTATATACTTGCAGAATCAGTCAATAGGAAAACAAGATCATTCCTTGAATTCAAGAATATAACTATCTGAAATTTGTCACTCATCAACTTACCCAAAGCTCTTTAAGAAGTACTGTGTAGGGCCAGAAACTGAAAGACAGCAAATTATAATCTCAGTCTTCATCTTGACCACATAGGACTGGAGGCCAAGGAGAGCTGCTCATATGTGACCATGAGCCAAGTAAGGGAAACACAGATGAAGTTGAGATGCTTCGGGCCTTGAGGATGAGAGAATACTAACCTCCACCAAGGACAGGAACCAACCAGGGATCCTGGCAGTGGGATTTTATTACAAATTTAGAGTCATCCCCATGTTCTAAAACTGGTGATGCTTTATTTGTACTGCCTTGGTATTTGGTACAGTTTTGCAAGTTCCAACTTGTTTCTCAGAGCTAAGAGGAGCCCTGTCAGTGGTCTAAACCCATTCTCAAGCGTGGCTGGTAGTAATTATGAAAGGAGAAAACCATCTCTCCAGGTTGTGAGTCTCTTTACCTGCTGAACCAGTATCTCTTAACGTTTTTGTAAGGACAAAGTGGTCTGCTTAAATCTTTTAACCCTGAAAATTTCTGTGTCTTGTCCACTTCTTGCAAATCATCTGAATTCTAGAGATGTCAAATTCTGCTTCATCTGTGCAAGCTTCTCTTCTCAGTAGAGTGGGCAAGTCATTATAATTTGTATTCTGCTACAAAAATATGCCAGTCTATTAAAAATCTCTGCATAAATTTCCTAGCTCATAAAAGAGAGATGTTAGGTCTACCTCCCCTCCTGGTCTCACAAGTTATATTAGATAGTACCTTGCTTTTTGTTTTCTGAAATACAAGCAGCCCCTACCTTCCTAAACTGTGCCCTCTTTGAGGGCAGGGAGTGTACTATTTTTCACTGTTATATCCCCAACACTTACCTTGGCACTGAGGATAGGGGACAGTAAATATCAGCTTGGCTTAATATTTAATATAATTAGTTTAACTAAATTCTAATCTAGTAGACTAAAGTGCTGATATGTATATACTGTTTTCACTTTTTGTAGTAGGTCCTGTTATCACCTTATGCCTCTTTCACTGCAAACTGGGATGAGCAGTACAGGAACAGCATTAGAGTACACCAGGACAGGAAACCCAAATTCAAATTTCAGAGTCCAGTTCTGCAACATAAAAACCTTCTGATTCTTAAATAGTTGGAGGAAACCTCACCAGCTATTCCTGGTCCTTTGTTTCTGGTAATCATCAGACAGAGGAAGCAAGATGAATTAAATGTCATTTCTGGGCTGGTATGTATGGTTCCAGGTACTTGAGCTATGCTCATTCACTTATTTTTCTCAAAACATCCATATTTCTATTTTACACAGGAAAACAAATTTTAGAGAAGTCATTTCTTTTTTTCTTTTTTATCAGGGAGTACCAGGAATTGAACTCACAACTCTGTGCTTGCTGGGCAGGTGCTATACCATGAGTTACATCCCTGGCCCTGGAATAGTATGTTTGGCAGTAAACAGCAAGTTTAGGATTTGCATCCAAACCTTTCTGACTTAAAGTCTTATCTCTTGATCCCACTCTGTTGCTCCTATTCCAGGACCTTAAAATTGCTTTCATCTCTCATAGAATGTCTATAACAGTGAGGGGATTGGTGAATGGCTGGCTCCTTGACTGTAAAGGCAGTAACAGCTTCTTAATATCCACAGTCTTAGTTGGATGGAGCCATTGCAATGTTG
Organism: Ctenomys sociabilis; assembly: GCA_004027165.1. Lineage (NCBI taxonomy): Eukaryota > Metazoa > Chordata > Mammalia > Rodentia > Ctenomyidae > Ctenomys > Ctenomys sociabilis. The sequence continues at coordinate 3,362 of PVKA01053395.1, read as the reverse complement.
AGATCTGTATTCTTTGAGGGAGCTCATTCATTTAATCACAGTCTAATGATGAGCTCTTTATTGAGAAAGACAACTTGTAATGGAACCAGAGACATGGCACAGAGCCCCCTGTGTCTGCATCAATTTTGTACTCATTGAATTACTCATATGCCACTCCAGAAAGCAATAGTATTAATACTTTGACCTGGCAAAAGGCAAAAATGATTCACTGAATAAAGTGGAAACCATGAGTGCAAACTTGCAATGAGATGAGAGCACAGACTGAAACCCATGCCAGTGTTCCATGTGTTCTTCTGAGTATTATTTGCATAAAAAGCCAAGAGAGTACATTAAACCAAGAGAGATTCCATCCTCTGCACCCTCAAAAACTTCATGGGATATTTAGTGCAGTGCTTTCAATAATATAAAGAACTTACACTTGAAAATGTGTTTCTGATGTCTATATTCAACTTAGCAAGTGTTTATTTATACATGGAAATTGCTATGGTTGATACATTGGGGCAACTTGAGAAGTTTAGAAGTTTAAGCAACTCAGCAGGGGGCCAGGATCCTCATTTCATAAATATCCTCATCCTGTGTAAGAGGAGCGCATATGTATAGTGTTAGTGCCACACCTACCCTGGGTATACATATAAGGGAGAAGAGGCCTCCTTGCCCCCTTTTGCTCTTGATGATTTTGCTGTCTTCTACCACCTTCAACTATTACCCATGTGCTGTGCCGCTGTGCCTTGGATCCAGCTGATTGTGAACTGAAACCTTCACAAGCTGCGAGCTAAATGTATCTTTCCTTCCTTAATTTGTAAGGAAATAACATCAGTTGCTTTGTTGCAAGTAAAGAAAAGTAACGAAGACAGAAAGATAACAGAGGACTCATATAATTCATGCCAAATTTGTTCTACATGAATATTTAATGATCATTAAGAAATGAAGCATCTTTTTGACACCATTTCTCTAATTATCTCAACCCTCTATTTAACATATAGTTTTCAAAAGCAAGTATTTCACTTTTCAGTATAATAAATAAATATGCCATCTAGCCTCTTAGAGCACCCCTTTGAGGGTGGAAGTGGAATACTCTGCTTTGTAGAATGCTCTTGATTTCATTTTATTTATTTATTTATTTATTTATTTATATTTTATTGAAGTATAAATATCAATGAGACAGTTTTAAGACAAATTAATAGGACGGATTTGATAAATTAATACATTGCAAACTGTTTTCATAATGTTTTGGAATTTTACAAGATGCATACATGATATTATACTTATAGACATTATTGTAGCACATGTCTCAATTAAGAGAATATAGCTGTTTATGTATCTTTGGCCTTACATATGTTCCACACAGACCTGGAAGTGGCTAATAAAGAATTGTAGGAATCCAAGAACCTGATGTTGGCTTTGCTTTATCTATTTCCTTATGTAGCTGACCTTCAGTGATTATATAACAGCGAGTGCAGGTCTGTGTTTAAGTACGCTGCTGCTCATTTTATTTTCTTGTGGCAAAAAACAAGATTGTCACATGTGAGACTGAAAATTTGTAATCAATGATTTTTATGAAACTTGTTTATTTCCAAAATGTTTGGTACACTAAAAATATAAGAAAATAAGTTACTTGATACACACACTTCCAGTGTACTATGCATGACACAGCATTAAAGATGTTGATACAGAATGCAGCCATTTTCTTAAAATTTCTACCTACAATAGTATAAGAGAGGAAATTATTATATTCATGTCACAATTTTATAAATATGCAATAATCAGTTGTTGGATTTTTCTCCATAGGAATTTAACAGTACACATGAAAATACTCTGTAGACAGAAAGGAATAAAACCTCAATGACCAGAAAACATCACTGAAAGATTTAGATACAGGGCTGTAAAGACAGCTCAGCTGACTAATGGCCTGCTTAGGCAATCGCATTGTACCCACCCCTGGGCATGCTGAGCCAGTGATGGAATCAGGGTATGGTGGCGCAAGGGTGCAAGTCTTTAATCCCAGCTCTGGAGAGGCTTTTTCAGTAATCAACTATTTTTATGAAAGCAGGAGGATCACTGCCAGTCCAATCTTCATAGTGAGGCCCTATATCAAATACATAAAAAGAAAAAAAAAAGACATTTACAAGAAAATTAATTTATAGTATTCAAAAAGAGCTACTTATGAATACAACAAAGCAACAGGGATTTTTAAAAATAATTTTATAAAAATGATTTCACCAAACTTCTTTGGTCTCATTTATGATATACCAGAGGTTACCTACCAGTGCCATCAGGCAAACGTACAGTGGCCATGACCTGCCTCCCTAACATTTTCTGAGGCACCAGTGAATTGTCGCTACTCCAGATTTACGTTCTGAACTTTCAATCATTTGCCCAAGAACTCACATTTTAATTTTCAGATTCCCTCAGTTCTTTCCTCTTGTTTAGCAATTACAGTCTGTTCTATGCAGATTTATTTCATTTATAGTGATTGATGCAATCAACAACCTCATCGTTTTCCTTCACTTCATCATCTCCTGTCCCATAGTAGTCACAGCAAAATTACCTTATCTCTTTCAGGGCACAAAAAATAGTACTAGAAAAATACACTTAGGATAATGCACAAATATCAAATGTTAGTACCCAATATAATCGACACATCATTATTTTACAGAGGAATCTGAAATTCAAAGGAAACCCCACTTTGTACTTATGAGACATTAATTCAAATACCTATATCAAATTGGATTTCTTCACAATAACCTATTTTCTTTCTCAACACAGAATGTGGAGCCAAGTATTTGGAGCCTGAGGTCTGATTTAACCTTCTAAAATTCATTTCTAATGTTGTACATGAACTAGAGAAGGCTCAAAGAAAAAAGAATGCTACAAAGCTTGCGGGAAATGATCAGTGATGGGAGATAGAGAAATTTTCACACAGACAGATCTCCCCTAGCAAGTCCAAGGGAACATCAAGGCCACATAGCTCATAAGTGAAAATGTAATAAAAAAATATGGACATCTTTGCTAAATTAAAAGGAAAGTAGCAAAAATATTATTTATCTTTATTAAAAGGAGAAAAAAAGCCTTAGATGTTCTTCCCTCAATGCCCAAATTTTATTATATTGGGAATTTCATCTTCATGAGTAATGAAGAGAATATCATTAAAAAATGAGAAAACACTCCTGCTTTTTTCTGAGGTGCTGGGGCATGCAGTATTGTTTTCCATCCTTTGACTTTGAGCCTATGAATGTCTTTTTGTAGTAAGTGTGTTTCTTGTATACAGCATATTGTTGGATTTTGTTTCCTAATCCACTGTGCCAGTCTATTTCTCTTAATTGGAGAATTGAGTCCGTTTACATTGATGGTTATAATTGAAA
>PVKA01053394.1:0-11257 GCA_004027165.1 Ctenomys sociabilis | reverse complement strand
TACCAACATACAGGATAGGAATGATGGAAGCAGGAAAAACTACTCGAGCATTTGAAGTGATACTTATTCAAGGGCTGGGAGATGATGCCTCAACAGAATAAGCACTTGCCTGGCAAGCACAGGGTCCTGAGTTCAATCCCTGGTACCACAAAAAACAAAAAAGATACTTATTCAAGTGGTTATGGGCAGAGTGGCAGATAAGAATGAGGAATCCTACTTTCTATGTGTAGGATATATCCTGCCCCTCATGAGCTATATATGAGCTCATGGTACGGAGGGTCTGTAGGTGACAGGGAAACCCAATTTAAAAGAAGGGACCAAAGCCGATATTAAAGGGTAAGATGTGTATCAAGCTTCCTTTCCAAATGAAAATTAAATACTACTTTGCTTATGTTATCTGAGTACTGTTAAAATAAGTATGCTGGTTTTGGAGAGCTGAGGGGCGTACAGTAACTTTTCTTGTGTGAAATTTTTGGATCTGGTGATACAGAATTATTAGGGATCATTTCACTAATTGTTAATGCTAATTAGAAATAGAAATTATTATTTTATATGAAATATCTGAATTGTTGAAATTTTCCTATTAAAATTTTCATGAATTAGAAAAAAAGATATAGCTAGATTGTGATCTTAGAACTACAGAAATTCATATTCTTACTATGTTATCAGGATTTTTTATATTTTTCAAATCTAATAAGTAAAATTTATATTTCATAATTGTCCTAATTTATATTCTTTTGTCTCCCGAATTATTGCCAGTTGTATTTCCTTTTCTATAAACTGCATGTTAATGTCCTTTATCCTTTGTCCATTTTATAATTGAACTTCTTGGGGCTCTGTTTGTCACTTTGTAGGAGCTCCATGCTAATCTGTATTAAATGTGTCATTAATATTTTTCCCAGTCTATCACTGACCTTTCAGTTTTGATTCAGCATTTTCAATATACACAAAATATTAATGTACACATCTATACTTTCTTTTAGAAGTTCTGAATTTCCTGATTTGTTTAAAAATTCTCCTCATACTCCAGTTTATGCTTATATTCTCCTAATTTTTTTCTTTTACATTACAATTTTTAATCATCTGAGATTTACTTTCAAATGTGATGTGTAAGGAAGAAATTCAGCTCCCTTGTCTTCGCTTGTATATTGAGCACCAGGGATTGGGTCATCCTTTTCCCATGTAACATCTACTTTTACCCTATATTAATTGCCCACATGAACCCAATGTTATTTTTTTGATTCAGCTATAATTCTCTGATTTATGCATCTCTTCTCACATTAAGATCATTTTGTCTTGATTGCCTTTGTTTCATAGAATTTTGAAGTATTAAATCACTGTCAGTCAGATCAAATGAGAGAATTACTTCCTTGGGAACATGGAGGCAGAAGACAGGTTTGAGGATATTGGGAAGTGAGTAGAAGTCATAGGTTGTTCTCTTGAATAACTTGTAAGTGGAGAAGGTGATATGGTAGATTCACTGGAAACCAGAAAAAAAAGGAAAATTTTTCAAGCCCAGAAAAGATGTATAGCTCTGTGGCCTATGATGAAGGAGTACACAAAATGCCCACACAGGGCCGGGGAGATGGCTCAGTGGAATAAGTGCTTCCTTGGCAGACGCCTGAGCTCAATCCCTGATTCCGTCAAAAAAAAAAAAGAAAAAAGAGAGAGAGAGCTCCCAAGTCAGTACACACCCATGATCCTCTTTTCAGTACAACCCAAATCATGTGATTATCATAAAATAGCATTATTGGTTTCCAGCAGAGGGCCTCCCCACAGAGGAATGAAAGCCCTATTAGCTAGATAGAAAAAAAGAACCCCACATGTCCAAAGTTTCCATCTTGATGAACAATGAGAAAGATTTATGCCACCAAAGAACAATGACATGGACTCCCATGTCACAAAGGTACTAATGGTGCACACTGAGTGAGTGAGGACTGCTTCAAGTTGGAGCACAGCCCCAGGGACACACAGTGAGTTCAAGGCCAGCCTGGACTCCATAGTGAGACCCAGTCTTAAAAAAAAAAAAAAAACCAAACACTAAAATGTTACCATCGTGCACACCACAGCCACATCTGCAGCCCAGTCTTTTTAGCACACCTGTATTTTGACTATAACCCATCGTGAAGGTCAGGTATGGATTCAGCAATTAATTAATTGACTAATTAATTAATTAATTTTTGGTCTTTTTAGGCAGGGTTTTACTATGCAGTTTGGGCTTGCTTTGGACTCACTTGGTAGCCCAGGCAGACCTTGAACTCACAGTGATCCTCCTGCCTCAGCCTTCAGAATGCTGAGATTATAGATGTGGTGTGGAATTTTTCACCTATGACACCTTGTCAATGCTCCCAAAGTGTCAGATTTTGGAGCATTTTTGGGTTTCAGACCTTCAAGTTAGGGATGCTCTACCTGTGCTTATACCTCACACTGCTGGGAAGTGGTTGCACTTTCCTATTTAACTGTTCTGTCCCCTTTCTGACTACAAACCTCCTCTTGCATGTAGACCCCACTCCATGAGGGCCCCAGAGGGCTGGGGGCTTCCAAATCCTATTAAGATAGGCTGGGATGCTATCTTAATCCACTTGGCCCATGTCATGGGTCTAGAGCACTGCTATAACTGGAGGTGTTTCAAAGGCAGTGAGGAGCACAGGAGAACAAATGATCTAATGCTGAGGCTGACTTCTTGGTGATTAAAGCCATGAGCAGGAAGGCAGGGCAGACCTGAGTGCAGCACACCTTGAGGCCTTCCAGAAGACTTTCCATAATTTCCACAAGGTCATAATTTGTCTTTCTAGCTCAGGAATGCCATCAGTTGTACCTGTCAAGTCCAGATGTTATAGATTCTCACTCTATAATATGCATGTTAGGCCGGGCGTGGTGGCGCATGCCTGTAATCCCAGCACTCGGGAGGCTGAGGCAGGAGGATTGTTGTGAGTTCGAGACCAGCCTGAGCTACAAAGTGAGCTTAAAGCCAGCCTGAACTGCATAGCGAGACCCTGTCTCAAAAAGACAAAAAAAAAAAAAAAAAAAAAAATGCATGTTACACAGGAAGGTTAACATGTTAGCATATCCAGTGCGGCAAGCACGCCTGGTGACTGATGAACGGGTCACATGCAAGCTACCATCCTCTTCCAGTGAGCAAACACCCATCGACACACATTTGGATGCCATTCCAAGAGGTGCACGGGCTCTGGGAGCCACCACAGACCTGAGGTTCAGAGCTGACCTTCAAAGGACATGTGAGACCATCAGAATTCTCCCTTGCCAGTTCATAGGTGCTCCTAAGTTGTGTTCCACTTACAAGCTCTCCTCCCTCGCCCTTCCGCACTATCCCTTCTCTAGGTCATTGGCCCAAGCAGCACTGCGCTGGAATCCACTTACTAACTCAGCACAGCAGCCAGGAGCACTGGGGAGGGGGGCAACCCACACAGTCAGCTGCTTGGTGACATCAAGTCGATCGAAGGCAGGTTGGCAGCAAAGGACAGCACCCTTCAAGAGAAGGGAGGAGACTGGCTGCAGATACAGGGAAAGTTAGAGGAAGTTCTTAAAATCAACTACAGAGCCAGTGGAGGCTGCCTCCAAGTTGGTAGCTGTCCTCGTGGGAACCAACAGCAGGAGCAGAGGCTGCCATGAATGAAGCCCAAGCATCTGCCCTCACACCTGGCTCCATCACTATCGTGCCCTCTCTCTGCCCAGGTCCTCAGGGAGCTTCCTGTCTCACTGAGCGTTGAGGCCCATGATGCCCTGAACAGTCACCCCTCACTCTTTGTCCTCTGACTGCGCCTCCCTCCTCACTGTATGTGCCAGGTTGCTGCCCCAGGGCCTTTGCATGCATGGCCTCCTCTGCCTAGGACTCTCCCACTCCATGCCTTTGTGGCTCTCTCCCTCTCACCTTTTTCAGGTTTCTACTGCAACATCACCCACTCAGCTAGGGCTGTCTTAGCTCTGCTTTTGAAAAATGCAACCGCCCATCCCTACCCTCCACCTCCCTTTACTGTTTTAGTTTTCAGCATTTAACATTTTATCTTGTGGCCTCCTCCAACGACGTGAGTTCTGGGGCAGCAGGGATCTTTGCTCGTGTGTACCCAGAGTTGGAGAAGGAGGGAGGTGGTCTCTGGGAAGATGAGCTGTTGTTTTAAGAGCTTCAGCCATATTGGATGATCACCATAATAATTCAGCAATTCATACTAGGGCTAGAGCCTATCAGCCAGGAAGATAACTTGGCAGGCTAAGGGCCTGCCTGGCAAACACATGGTCCCAGGTTCAATTCCTGATACCGCGTGCTGTGCTGGCCACACACAAGCCAAGCAGGCCTCTGAAACCAGACGTGGTGGCACTTGCCTATAATCCTAGAGCTGTGGAGGCTGAGACAGGAGGAGCACTACAAATCTGAGCTGTGTAGTGAGACCCTATAATAAACAAACAAACAAATAAATTAGAATCCCAGAAGAGCACAGGGCATCTGCTAAGAACTATGTGATATTTGCTAATAATTTTATTTTGTCTTGAACTTCGTGGTAAACCTAGTGGGCAGTCATTACTATGCTCACCTTATAGAGTATGAAAACAAAACTCAGTAATTTACTCGAAGCTCCACATTCACAGAAGACAGAGCCAGTATATCACGCCATGTTCTGTGCACCCACCACTCTGGCTTTGGAAGACCCAGGACAAAAGAGAGGCAGAGATTCATTCTTTCTGGAATCGGCAGCTGCTGCCTGGCGAGTGGGAGGGGGCACCTGGTCCCCAGCCCCCATTCGGCTCGAGATCGGGTCTGAAATGGCAGGGGACATTCTGTTTGCTTCCTAACTTCACTGCCAATTAAAAACTATTTTCATGAGCCCCCCATAAATAAATAAATAAATTAATTAATTAAAATAGCATTATTCATTTAGAGGCTTTATATCACGTATATTGTCAGGAACCGTTTTCCAGTTCTTTAGTTCAATATTATGAGCTGGATAAGAAGCAAACTACACCCTTCCCATCCGCGGAGTGACGAAGTGGATTCCCTCCGTGGCAACCGTGCTCCAAAGGACAAACAAAAGGAGATGCTGGTAGATCTCACCGCTAGATTCCAAGGCATCCCTTTGCTCCCTCCCTGGGAACAAAGACAGTAGCAGTGCTTTTACGCAGCATGGGCCTGTTCTCTCTTTGTTCTGTCCCAACAGGACAGCAGCCAGACCAGAATCTCAACATGTGCGACATAAGATCTGTATTTTTAAAAAGTTTCCCCAGATAATTCTGATGTGCAGCGAAAGTAGCAAACCGCTGATCTGGACCTTCTGACTCTGTGGACAATGTAATGCTATTTTCTGAAAGTGGGACAGACATGTGAACCTTGGCAAAGCTAGTGTGAAGACATATTCGGGGCAGATACAAAGGTATCTTTATATGACAGCGTATTCTCTGCTAGCCCGCTTGCTTAGGATGTGCTTTTTAAAAATGCATCGACACCTTGCGTTGGGATATTTTCTAGCCCTCTAGAGAGTATTCAGGGATATTTTAACGTGGGCCAACCATCAGAATGTCGCAATGGAGTATTTTAGTAGCAGTGCAGAAGAAAAAAGTCAAATATCACAAGAAATGAAAGAGAAGCTATTTCCAATATGAAATTGAATGTGAGAATGTAATTACCCAGAGAAAGAAAGGAGCCATTCATTTCGTGGTTTCCTAGGAGGCAAACTCATTTATTTCTCTCTCTCCCAGTGTTTAAACCAAGTGCCAGGAGACATTTAAAAATTAACTATCCTATACATTATTTTGACATATGAGCACCTAAAACAAACACCATTTCACATCCACTCTCAAAATGAAGTTTGCAAGATTGAAAATATGTTTATGTTTGTGTTTACCAGGAAACAAAATGAATTATACCAAAATTTGGAAACCAAATTTTCCAAGGGTTCACTTGATACATTCACTTGACGTTTGATGTTCACCTCCAGAAGCCGCTCCTTTTGTTATCTCTTAGCTAAGAAATGGGACACTGGGTTTGCCATACAGAGAATCCTCTAAAACAATTACATTACTTCCTGTGTCGATACTAATTTGTATACACTAATTTTTTTCCAACCTTAGGATCAAGGACATAAAGCCCTGAGTCAGAATCTCAACCTTGGTAAGCCCTATAGGGGACCTGGGACAATGATTCACCTTTCTCAATCTCCATTATGTCAACCTTAAAATAGCAGGTGGGGGAGAACAATTACAATACCTTACAGCATGGGTTGTTTACAAAGTGCTTCACTCCATGGTAAGAGTGCAATAGATGGTAATCCTTCCTGCAGCCATATCTTATTGATAAGTTAAGAGGACCAGAGAAACATCCTATTGATAGCTATTATGTCAGGATTGTACAGAAAAATTTAGTTTGGCACTCATGAAAAACATGTGGTTTCGCTTAGAAATGCACTGCTCTAAAACTTAATCTGTGATTTTGTTTCTTCAGCTGAGACTTCTCTCCTTCCAAAATAGGACTTTTCTTTCTTAGTTACTCTAGTGCCTTGTCTTTCTCCTTTTTTTCCTCCTCTTCCTCTACTTTCTCCTCCTCTTCCTCCTCCTCCCTTTAATATATTTGGCACAGGGTCTCATATATATATTTTGCAGCCAGGACTCATAGTGATCCTCCTGTTTTCAGCCTCCCCAGCGCTGGTCTCAGTGACTGGCTCAGCACTTGCCAGTGGGGCCGGCACAGCATACAGGACCAGGGATAGAACCCTGGTCCCTGTGCTTGCCAAAGCAGGTGCTTAGTCCACTGAGCTATCTTGCTAACCCCCTCTTCTTAAAATAACACACACACACACACACACACACATAAAACTAAATATACACTATTGGTTTGCTTCTGAATTCTTCAGATTCTTTTGGAAACATTAACTACCCCTCATCAGCATACCAGCTCATGCCTGTTTCCCCTGCTATCCACCACCAGTATTTTATAAGCCAAACTCCTCCCAAACTCATGCACAACCTTGATGCTATCAGACGCCCTCTGAGATACTCTTTCAGCACCACGTCAGTCTTTCATTCAACCCCATGCTTCTCCATCAATACATGGTTCCTCATGTTTCGTACTTCTAAATACAGGGACTTTCATTGCGACTAAGTTTTAACCACTTATACACTAGCAGAGCTGTACTTAGGGCTTTGTAAACACCTAAATCTCAAATTTGTGAACTGTTACCTCTTCTTCAGTCTTCTCTTTATTAATATTTTTGTCTATATGTATGTTATTAATTGATTTTATGACTTTCACATTCTGTCCTCTACATCTCAACCTGTTATATTTTACACATCTTTATCTGTCTATCATTCATTATGGGCAATTTATTTAAATCTATCATCTTGGTTTGCTAATTCTCTATGCAGCTGTATTTGGTATTCTGTTTAACTTGTTCTTTAGCAAAAGTTATTTTTTTAAACTTAGATATTTCATTGCTAAAAATTCTGTATGATTTTTTAATTTTAGTTTTTGAACAGATAATTAAAACCACTTAATTTTTAAATCAAAATGATATCAAAGATATGCATCAAGAAATTTCATACCTACAGTATTATGTCTGGGGTTTAAAATGTCCTCCAAAAGCCTCCTTGTGTTGAGGATTTGGTTGCCAATTGACAGGATTTGGGGGAAGTGATTGCATTAAAAAGTTTCTAACTTCATCAAGTGGATTAATCCAATAATGAGTTCATTAGCTGAATGGGAAAATTAGGAGGTAGACGCTAGTTGGGGAAAGACGGTCATGGTAGGTGTGGTTTTGAGGATTATATTTTGTCCCTAGTGCCTCTCTTTCAGGATTTCCCTCCTTCCTCTCTCCTTCCCTCCCTTCCATCCCCTTTTCTTTCGCACCTCCTCTCCTGGTTGCCATGAGAACAGTTTTGCTCCATCACACCCTTCTGCCATGATGCTTCTGCCTTACCACTGGCCTAAAAGCAGCACAGCTAGCTAACCATGGACTGGCCCTTCTGAAATGGTGAGTCAAAATAAACCTTCTACCTTTCAAATTGTTTATCTCAGGTATTTTATCACAGTGGTAGAATGCTAACACATATTCCACCTTCATCTACCCTGTCCATGTAAATCATTTCAATTAGCTTCTAGAGTATGATTCCAGGGTTTCTTGGAGTCATATGCAGGTAAACACATTATGTATGTTCTTATTTTTCTTATATGAAGGTTAGCATAATATGTTATTATTATAAGTTTCATTTTTTTACTTAAAAATAAGAGCCAGGCAAAACTGCATGACTGATCCTGGAGGATCTCCGAAATTTGAAGCCAGTCTGGACAACTTAAGGAGAATATTTCAGAAATATACCTGGTAGCTGTCTTTATTTGGTTATTGTAAGCTCTCTCCATCACAGTAAATAATCTGATTACTTACTCATTTTAAAAATCATTTCTGCAAATATCCTATGTAATTGTTTTATATTTTTTGTCCTATAATTCTGTCTGAATGGATTAACCACATGATAACTGTGGATTCATCTAACTTATAATGACTTATTTCCCTGAACATTTTGTGATCTTTGAAATATAGTTCATGATAATTAGTTGAGATCCTGATAATCTAAACTGAAAGTGCTTTCATTCAGAAAGAATGTGCATTGGTTTCTGCCAAGAATTAGAGGTAAAGGGTACTAATGACCTACAATAGCTTTAGAGACATTTAGAATTTTCTGCTTGATTTGAGTTTCTTATTTCCTTTGTCCCATACAGCGGTATGGAAATTTAGGTCTGCATAGAAACATTGACAGCAATGTTCACCTTGGCTGTTTCTCAGCTTTCATTTAACTGATCTGTTTCAGTGTGGTTACCAATGCATTTAGTGTAGCTTTATGGGATACTTTAGTATCTGCTAGAGAAAGCCTTTTCTTTTGCAAAAACTTTCTAGATTCTCCACAATTTTTGCTTCTGAATGTTCTTTTAAATTATTTGCTTATGGACTTTGGAAGGCTTTGTGACTTGTGACAGATTATAAAGGAAACTGTGGCAGAAGCCCATGTTAACACCAAAAGCCTACGCCAACACAGACAAGAATGAACTGAAAGGACCTGAGAGACAGGGGTGGTGGCACACAAAGCTACTTGGGAAGCTGTGGTAAGAGCACTGCTGCAGCTCAGGAGTTCAAGGCCAGCCTTAATAGCATACTTATAACAGGATTCCATTTTAAAAAAAGAAAATAGGCCAGGTGTGGTGGCACAAATCTATAATCCCAGCACTTGGCAAGTTAAAGCAGGAGTACTGCTATGAGTTAAAGGCCAGGGTAGGCTACACAGAGAGTTCAAGGCCAGCTTTAACTACCTGGTGAGACCCTGTCTGAAAGAAGAAAGAAGAAGAAAAAGTGAAAGAAAGAAGAAAGAGAGAAAGAAGGAAGGAAGGAAGGAAGGAAGGAAGGAAGGAAGGAAGGAAGGAAGGAAGGAAGCAGCTGGGGATATAGCTCAGTGGTCTAAGTACTTGTCTGGCAAGCACAAGGACCAGAGCTCGATCCCCTATACTGCACACAGAGCCAGACCTGGAATCCAGGGTATGTCGTGCTGACCACTGAAATTGGTCGTGGTGGTGCATACCTGTAATCCCAGTGCTGTGGAGGCTGAGACAGGAGGATCACTACAAGTCCAAGCTGTGTAGCGAGACCCTGTACCAAATCAATAAATAAATAAATGATTTTTAAAAATTAAAAGAAAATAGGAACTGACTTGCAATATCTAGCAAAGACTTCAATATTATGCTGAAGAATTCAACCAGATCTAATGTCATGTGAAGCAAACCGCCGCAGTCCCATGACCTAACTCAAGTCTAGTTCATGAGCACAATGCACCATTTAAGGTCTCAAGCAGAAAAAATTCCAGAGTCCTGCCAGTGTGAGTGCTGGGGGCATAGGCCAATTGCTGGAAGAATAAGCAACGTCCTCCAAGGAGGACTGTACTTGTGAAACTGGAAAAGTAGAGAGAAAGAAATCAATGTTTTTATTGCTGTGGAGGCTCTTCTAAAGCAAAGGTGTGTTCATGCCTATTAACAAAACCAGTGCAATACACTGCTGTGTCAAATAGAAAATGTACCCCAACAACATAAGGAACACTTCAAATTGTTTTCTAAAGGTAATTATTTATTTCCTAATAAAGTATAATCAAATATATCCTCATAGTAGATTTAAATAGCAATATACCATGACTATAAATGCTTATTCCAAAAAACACACAGCTGCCTAAATTCTAGGAAACTTATTAAAGTTCACCAAAGGAGGAAAAGTATATGATTCTGGGCTATACATTGTATACAACTTGATGTCAATCCCTGATAAATCTGCTTTGTAAAATGGGCCTACTTGAGCATTTCCTTGACATTAAAATATATCTTAAACTAGAAGCTAGAAAGATAGCCTCTTTAATAAATGGTGCTGGAAAAGCTGACTTTGCATATACCAAAGATTAAAATTGGACCCATATCTTTTATCATGCACTAAGCTAAATTCAAAATGGATCAAAGATCTAAATATTAGCCAGGTGTGGTGGCTCATGCCTGTAATCCCAGCACTCGGGAGGCTGAGGCAGGAGGATTGTTGTAAGTTCAAGACCATCCTGAGCTACAAAGTGAGCTTAAAGCCAGCCTGAGCTGCATAGTGAGACCCTGTCTCAAAACGAGAAAAAAAAAAAAAAAAAAAAAAAAAAGATCTAAATATTAAAACAGAAACAGTAAATCCGCTGGAAGATAGGATGGATAAAACTCTTGAAAACATTGGTTTAGGTGAAGACTTTCTCACTAAAGCCTTGAACTATCACAAAGAATCAACATCTAGGATCTTATCTTGTTAGAAAGCTTTTGCAATGCCAAGACAGACCACCAACAGAATGAAGAGACAACCCACAATGTGAGAAAGAATGCTTGCCAGTGGTTTTCCTGACAAAGTATTACTACTGAGAGCATATAAAATAAAATAAAAAATCCTCAGACCTCCCAAATTTAAAGACCCAGTCCAAAAATGGGTCCCTGAGATGAATACACACTTCTCAGATGAAGAAATACAAATGGAAAATAAATGAAAAAACATTCAACCTCCCTAGTCATTTGAGAGATGAAAATAAAACAACACTGAGATTCCATCTCACTCCAGGAAGAACGTCTGTTATGAAGAAATCAACCAGTAACAAATGCTGGGGATCTGTGGGGAAAAAGGAACACTTCTCCATCATTGGTGAAAGCATAAGTTGGTGCAACCACTGTGGAAATTTCTCAAAAATCTAGGACTGGAGG